>JAUKPQ010015059.1:0-13543 GCA_032273045.1 Chloridella minuta
CTTTCCAGCGCAGCTTTCAGCAAGTTAACGCAGTCGCTATCAAACAACAGGCTGTCGCAGTCATCGAGGATCAACACACTGTTGGGCTCTGCGTTGTCAAACAACACTTGATACAGTTGAAACGCACTGACAATGCTACCGCTGATCTTGTTGTATTCAATGCCGTTCAACGACATTTCGCGATCCAAGATATTCTGGATACCAACGCTCTTACCCATGCCGGGTGCACCGCTGACAATCAAACTGCGCACAGTGTCAGACGCAACACCTGCGGTAATTTCATCGAGGATGTTGAAACGATCCTCAATACGCTTGGCAATCTGCTCGTCGGTAATTTCTTCTGCTGCAACCAACTCCGGCGACTTCAGTGTACCGTGATAGGTCAAACTGGATTCATTGGGCAATTGCACACGAATGCTACCCAAGCCCGGCACTTGGAAATTGCCGTACCATCCGCGGCTACCCATCTTAATGGGCTGCACCAACATGCAGCGAACATCGGTGAGTGATTGATTGCGGTAGCTGCCTGCCATAATAGTAACGTCTTGCATAAGATATTCCTTTTGATGTCTGTGTGTTCGTTGTGCTGTGTATAAACAAGTCGTCGAGCAGTGTCAAGCAGAAATATTTGCCTATCTGTGTAAAATTGCAACTAAGTATCTTCATGTATTTGTATATCATTGGAACAGACACCGACAGACAGAAGATAGGCTTTAGCAAAGATGTTGCTAAACGCTTGTCTACACTTCAAACTGGCAATCCTGTACAGTTAAAGATTCATCACACAGAACCAGTGCCAGAACATCGTGTGCGTATATTAGAAAAGAAGCTGCATACAGAGTTGGGATACTTGCGATTAAAAGGTGAATGGTTTAATATTACACCTGATCGTGCTGTATCCATGTTGAGGTTTGCAATTATACGATGGTTAGATGATCCAATGTTATAATCGTGTTAGCGCACGTTCTTGTATGCACTGGTTGATTTGAAATAACCGTGTGGATCAACCGCTGCATTGGCTTTTTTGCGGTTGATCATGCCACTTTTTGTGGTTGCAGATTTTATAGTCTGCGGCTTTTTTGCAATTTCATGTAATCTCATGAAACTATTTAGTTGAGCATACGCTTTCTAGCAGCGTTTAGCTGTGCGGTTAGTGCTTCTACTGCTGCAACTTCTTCTTCGTCTTCGTCGTCATAGATGTGCGGTACTGCCATAAAATTATCAGACAGTGCCACTTGCCCGTTTTCATCAGCATCTGTTAGCATTTTGACGATTTCTGCCATGAATGCGTCAAGTTCGGCTTGTGTTCCTTCAAAGTCGTCAAAGCAACCGGGTGCAAAGACAATTTTGCGATTTTGTTCTGTAGACATTGCTATATCCTTTTTGAAGTGTGTGTGGGCACTGTTGCCCACACTGTTAGATAGCTTTAGTAGTCAGTTTGCGACCACTAAATGCTTTTGTAGCAGTTTTGTTCTTGGTGTCGATGGCAGAAACCATGCCAATTGTAAACTTGTCAACGCCGCCATCCATTACAATGACAATGTCGCCTTTTTCAACCGAGCCGGGCTTGCCGATGTAGTGTTGAGTGTTGCCTTGAGTACGAACAGCAAATGTGTACGGCAATTGTTCTTCCAGCTTGTCCTCATCTACAATAAGGATTTTGCCAGTGCCTTTTTCCTCAATGAGCACTTTGCCTTGTGCAGTTGCACCAGCTTTGGTACCGAATGTAGTAGCACCATCTTCTAGCGTTACTTGATAAATGGATTGACTCATTTCTTTCCCCTTTTCTTTTTGAGATTTTTCGTTTTCATCGTAGTGTTTTACCTGGCCGTGTGTAAACCTTGCAGGATTGTCACTGTGTAGATAGCGACCTTCTATACGGTTGCCCCATACGCTGGTAACACGGTATGGTTTGCTGCCATTTACAGAAATTACAATATCGCCTACGTTAAAGGATTGGTTATATCTACTCATTTGTGTACCTCGATTGTTAAGTTGCGTATGTCCACAGCGCAATCAGCGTTGCGAACAAACAGGTGTAATGTATTAGCTGATCAAATCCAACCACAACAAAGAAATTGTGCATGTCGCCTTTGACCCAAAGTTTAGAAGTAATTCTACTGGTAATTGCATCTGTTACAAAGTGCAAGACACCATTGATTGCTACCCATAGAACAAATGCCCTGGGAGTCATTGCATATATCACTGCATTGGGTGTATTGTTATATACAATGGGTACAAGCAATGCACCCAAGACCATCATAGTAAAATACAAGCTAACCGTATACACTGCAACGTGCGAACTCAATGCCAGCCAGTTTTTACTTTTGTTGGTTGCCATCCAACCTGATTGCAGCACAAAATCGCTAAACCAGTGTGCAAAGATAATTTGTAGAATTAGTAATAGTTCAATTTGCATGTTACTGCCTTGTGATTAATGTGGTTGGCCTACTGACGATCTTAATGGGTATTGGCTTTCGCCGCAGGGTTCCAGGATTACCAACCGCTACTACAAACCCTTTTTCGCATAATCACTGTAACATACAATCGTGGAAAATGCAACTGATTTTTAGTGAAAAATTGCGTCACCGGTGTCAGTGTCAAACTTTATTTTAGTCATTCTGCTATCGGTATAGTTTGCTTCATGCTCAGTTGTTGCTGCAAGACCTGCATCCTTTAACTCCCATACAAACTCAGACATGAATTCTTCTGCATCATCGCCAACTGTTTTCAGTTTGGATATTATCTGGGCTGTTATAGGGCGTATGTTTACCAGTTCGTCTTGTACTTCTTGAGGTATATCACCTATTACCGGCGCCCATTTAGGTGATTCAGTGGGTATACCAGATGTTTGAGCCAATTTATTATAGAATTTTGACATCATACCTTTGCCAGGTTCGTACTCGGTATCCTTGACAGTTTCATCTTCTATGCTGTTAGCAAGCAGCATAAACTGCGCAGCAAGACCGCTAGGCACTTTTACCAACCAAACTTCACCGTCTGCATACTCGTCTATCCAACCGAGTAGTACAGTAGTTGTGCTTTCGTTTATGTGGTCAAGTTTGTTCAGCAACTCTCTGATCATACTGCATCTCCGATTTGCAATATTTATTGTAGCATAACTTACAGCAGTTTTAAATGACCTGTGATGGGTGCAAGGTCTTCATTAGATGCAGGTCCTACTGCAATGCAGGTATTGGTAGGCACACCGTTGAATTCAGTGCGTCCTGCATCTGTGATCAGTGTGGTAATCAATCCTGCTGCTTTGGCCGTGTTCATTACAGCAAACAGTTCTTCTTCACTGTCTACAGTCACAGCAATTTTGGCGAACGGCCCAGCAAGCCATTGTTTGATGCTAGGATGCTCCATGTTTTCCAGCAGTGCTTTCATGCTAGCATGAGCGCCCTGTGCCACCATCTTGCCTTTGCGCATGTTGAGATCCTTGCGCATCACAATCATCTGTTTTAGTTCACTCATAGTTGATGCAGTCCTTTATCAATTCCCACAGTTCGTCCACGGGCTTGGGTGCTGCAAATGGACAAACAAATGTCATAGCAGGGTTTCTAACAACTCTTGCAAGGTCTTTGGCAATCGCATCACGTTCAAGCAGCGTGATGGCATGAGACGCACGAATCCTGTGCAGTGTGTCCATGTGCATGCGATAGTGGTCGCCTGCTTGCATGGTATGCGATGCCAGCATCACAGTGAAGCCGCGGCTGATAGCAACAGGTTCTTCGCTGGCACCTGGTGTGCAACTGACTGTTACAAGTTCAAGTGTGCCTGTATCAGCTGGCACAAACTGCCATACTTCATTGGTCAATTGGCCTTTGAGAATGTGCGATGTAAAGTTATAGCGATGGTCGTGCAGTTCTTCATCTGGCAGATCAGCAACAAGTCCCGGATGCCAAAAGTGTATGCGCTGCACATGGTTTAGTTTCAACTGTATGAAGCCTAATCCAAACCAGTGCGGCGCATGTTCAGCCGTGGATCTGAGATAGTTCGCATCTAAATATTGATCCAAGTTCTCATTCATAGGCTTTACTTATTTTTTTCGTGGATCTTGCGAGCAGTGTTCTTGCTGATGGTTTCAAACACATCGCCGAGGTTATAATATACAGCGTTCCAAATCCAACGTGCAGGACGATGAATCAGATCCCACAGCAACCCAAACGGCCACATCATTACCCAGGCAGCAAGCTGATCTTTTTTGCTGCTGGCACGGTAACCATAGCTGCGCGAGTCTAGAAATTGTTCAAATGTAACTTCGTGTCCGCCGCGCTTCTGAGACAGTGCATAGTCTTTGAATGCACCATTAATATCGTCAGCATGTTCGCGGATATAGTTGGGCCAACTCCACAAACCGGTAATAAGTGACCCAACAGCAACATACACTGCAACATAGAGAATCAGTACAAATGGATTGGCTGCAATGGTCTGCCAAATTGGCAAACCAAACATCCACTGCAAACCAACAAAGCCGATCAGCAATGTGGCTGCACTCATAAAAAAGCTGTCAAGTTCGTTGGCAATTACACCAACAACAATAAAAGCCAGCATAAAAATTGCTAGCCATGCACCGCCAAAGGCTGCAAACGCAATATCAATCATAGTTTAATCCTTTATTAAAGTTAATCATTATAACCTTCACATATTTCTAATAACTTGCATATTTTTAAAACATTATCACTCGGTTCAAGATCGGGATTACTCATACGCTTTATAAAGTAATCAAGGTACTCGCGAGTTTGTTTCCTGAATGTTAGATCAGAGTCTTCAAACTGCACAAGAAGCGTACTGATCTTTGGGTCTAAAAACTCAACAGGTTTTAATTTTAATTTTTTACTTCTTGGTAAGACTTCATTAATAATAAAACTTGCTATTTTACTATGTATGGTTCTTGGTACAACATCGATCATAATTTAAACCTTTCTCGGGTATGAGATTGTGGATCACATTCACTTAGACATTGTAACATTGTCTGTTGTATTACAATGCATTGTGATTGTCAAGCTTGAAATGTTCGACGAATGCGTCGGCGTTTGCAGCATTTTCAAACAAAAACGTGTGTGCATATACTGCTGTGTGCGGATTAAATGCCCATCGATGACGTTCTAGATTACGTCTGCACCAGTCTTTACCAGCTACATCAAGATCGCTGTGTAACTGCACAGCAATGCCACTGGCCCGCCACGTTAGTTTATAGTCTGAGATTTCTTGAGGAGTCATTTCATTTAAATTCCATTCTAGAATTAAACTATATTGCCGTAACTATTTAAATGCAATAGACAAAAAAAGACGCAACTTGCATTGCGCCTTTTTTGAATTTTGGTGCGGGCGGTCGGAATCGAACCGACACGCACTAGGCGGGAGATTTTTAGCGACAGTCTCTATAAACTAATCTAACAAGTATTAGTTGAAACTGCCGTAGAAGTCTCCTGTGGCTACCGTTACACCACGCCCGCAATTAATTTTTTTAGTCTACTGTAGTTACCGCCTTTTGCAGCAAGTCCTACTTCTATTAGTGCTTTACGTATATTACCACATTTTTTGTATGTTGTCAATAGTTCGTCATCGGTTACTTTAACTTTACCGGTATTTATATTTCTACCTTTGTATGTATCAGTTTGACTATGACAGTTTGGACAAAGGAATCTTAAATTTTCTAATCTATTATCACGGTTATTACCATTTATATGGTCTAACTCTAGTGTAATTGGCTTATTGTTCCATTCGTATATATTACATTCTTGACACTTGTAGTCGAGTAATGAATGTTGTTTAATACGTGCTCGTACTGCTAAGTTAGAATGTGTGCTATTAACCTTAAAAATATCAGCATTATCAATAAATTCCTTGCCTCGACTCCATGCCATTTTATTTTTAGTTTCGGTTGATAGCTCATTGTATACAGCTGACATTAACTTCTTTGTGCCAGTTGCATATGCAGTTTTTAAACCTTTACTATTTTTTTCTTTTATTGCAGGACATCCGCTTGCATGTTTACTACAGGCGTTTTTACCGTTTGATGTAATATATTTCGATTCCTGATTACACCCATACTCACATAGCATTACAATATCTCCTTTGATTTATTTATCATCGGTAGATAGTTTTAATTAAATTATGTGTATACCAGCATATAATAAATTACTGTTAATCCATCGGCAACAGTTCGTCTTGCCATCGTTCCCATTTTTTATGGTCGGGTGCCAGTTCGAATTCACACCAGTGTGTGTAACCAGCATCCAGTGCATATTGTCCTCTGGCATACTTTGAATTACTCACAGTGTAAAGTACACCGCAATCTGATTTGCATGGAAACAACAACACAGCATATTCATCGCCACTTGGCGGATCGTCTTTTAAATCTCGCCACTTCATTAACACCTGCCATGTTAAGTTAAAAAAGCCGGTATCTAAACCGGCACCAGAGGTCAATACAAATTTTAATAAACTGTTTTATCCGTTGCCACGCGGCAGTTTATTGTTAACCTAATCGGAGGACAATTGACAATCCTATTTGGTGCCCCCCAAGAGATTCGAACTCTCACGCCTTGCGGCGGCGGAACCTAAATCCGCTGCGTCTACCATTCCGCCAAGAGGGCTAAATTTTATTCTTTAGTCTATGATATCTTGATCTACAAGCATCGATACTTATTCCCAACATCTTGGCTGCGTTTCGCTTACCGTGTAAATTACAAAGAGTTATCAACTCTTTAGGATCTACTGCCGGTTTGCGTCCTCCATTTATACTAGGTATACCCAACCTAGCTTGCCTGATTGCTTCTTTATGTTTCATCGACTTTGGCTGTCCGGGACCGCCTTTGCCGCCTTTACCTATGTTGTATGTATCACGGTCTGCAACTAATTCATCATTAACTATTTGTGCTTCTCGTATGTACGCTTCTTCTTCGGTATCAAATACTTCAAGTGTTTCTCGAACGAAGTATTTGATACCATATTCTTTAATAGCATTTTTTAATACTCTGCCGGACCCCATATAACGTTTATCGTTGCCATTAGTTACACCAATGTAATACTTACCGGTTATGGTGTTGGTTGTTTTATAGATAATATAACTCATATAGTTATTTATCTATTTACCAATTTCGCCATACCCGCATTGTTCTTATAGTTATATTACAGTCTGTGTAGCTGTTGTCAATGATTTTGCAGCAAATTTCCTACCGTCTTCTTCAATGATCTGTGTAAGACCTTCCACAATACGATCTGTATCTGCACTGATCATCCAGGTTGGGAATTTCCAGTAACTCACAACACTGTTTTCAATGTTATACTCTAGTGTGAGTTCAATAGTCTTGCCACCGTTTGCAACCTTTAGGGCTGTGATATACTTGCCCGACCAATCGCGATCACTAACTGCATGTTTAAGTGGTACGTAAAGCTTGAGAACTCGTGTAGCTTCTGCAACAAGCTTGTCATATGCAGATGCGAATGCTGCTTTTGCTTCTTTGTATTCTGATTGACGTTCAACAAATGCAGATAGCAATTGATTTTTGCGCACTGCACGCCCGCGATGGACCACCTTCATAACTTACCTCTATATGTGTTAAGTTACTTGTATATGTGTGTGACAGTAATGTCAAACGGTTTCTTAACAGGTGTTGGCAGAAAGTTTTCAATCAATGCCCAGCAAATCCAAATTGGAGTAAAGAACAATAACAGCAGCAGTGCAACAATCCAATGTCGTTGAAATGTCTGTATACCACCCAAAACAAGTCCAATAATAAAAAGCACTACAATGAGTAAAAACAGCAGTGCTTCCATGGTAATCGTCCTTTTTAAATGGTGCCCCTGGAGGGACTTGAACCCCCACGCCTTGCGGCAACGGATTTTGAATCCGCCACGTCTACCGATTCCATCACAAGGGCATTATATGGAGCGGGCGAAGGGATTCGAACCCTCGACATTCACCTTGGCAAGGTGACGCTCTACCCCTGAGCTACGCCCGCATTGTATTCTTACTGTTAATATATAGTCTGTTTTTGAATTTGTCTATGGTAAAATACCAATAAATCTGTATTTTTAACGCTGGTTTGAGTTATCAACTCTTTAGCATAACCAGCAACACTGCCACCTTCACATCATGTAGCCTACTGAACGCTTACATACTTCAGCATACGCTTATCTCGGTAGATGGGTCATTATTGTATTGAACCTTGTTGTTACATCCGACCTTTGTTGATAAGATCCTCTATGCTTCACAGCATGGGAATAGCGATTGTATTAGTTGATACATCTCACTGTTAACAGTTTCAAAGCTGTAACCTTGATATGCATCTAGTATATTTACACTTGCTATGAACTTGCTAAATTCCTGCTCTATAACAACATCCGACATTATCATTGCAGTTAAACGTTCATCATCGTATACCCATTGTTGTCTTATAGATATGGGTAACTGATAGACGCTGAGATATGCAGGGAATGTTAACTCGCTGAAGTTGATGTCTATACCAGTGTTTTTACAAAACTCTATCAATGGTGACAAACGATTAACATTAAGCAAGCTTACTGTTATGTTGGTTTGCAATGACATATTTGGATTTGCATCAACAAATTTTCGCCATTTACCTATGTTGTTGGCAATGACGTCCCAATCCACACCCCAGCGTATTGTACTAGCTAGTTCACCAACTGCATCAATACTGAATATGATTGCAGCGTTTAATTTTGCTAATTTTTCCAACACTTTGATAGATGGGTATATACTACCGTTGGTGAATATGTTAAGGTACAAGTTGTTCTTATCGACAACTTCTTGGTCTAACTTGTCCAAAAACCATTCTAGGTTTTTAGCATAGAATGGTTCACCACCTTCTACTTTTACTATTCTTGCATGGCTGAGATCTGTATTGTCTAACACGCTGCGCAATTGATCTTGATATGATCGATATTGATTATTGCCATCCAACTCAATATCACGTTCTGCGAATTGCTTTATCACAGACTGTGCGATATTCCATTTGCTGCTGGCGCCTGGATTGCACATTCTGCACATCATGTTGCAGGTATAATCCAGTGCAATTTCCATATCTTGCACATAGCCTGGCGTATACATATCCAATTCTTTATACATTTGATTTGTATGTTGCCTGCGACTTTGTCTACCGTCAACTTCTGTAGTCTTGCAATAGTCGCAACCTTTGGGCCAAGTGCCAGCATCTAGTTGTTCTTGTATATGCTTATACTGTGATGTGCTATGTAATCCATTTAATGTGGTTACATCGTAGATGCTGTTAATCGTATCATCTGCATTGTACTTACAGCATGGCATCAATTTACCTGTTGCAGATACTAAACTAATGCCAGCATTGGCGTGTATACAAAACTTTGTCATGCTGGCATTGTTATTGGCGGAGGGAGTGGGATTCGAACCCACGGTACCTTGCGGTACGACAGTTTTCAAGACTGTAGGCATAAACCACTCGCCCATCCCTCCTTAACGTATTAGTTATCCTTGTCCATTTCAACAGTTTCTTTAACAAGTGCAACAAGATCATCCACGCTGGTGACCATTAGCTTTACAGTTGCCCACTCGCCTTCTATATCACGTCCGCCCACTTCGATCATAAAGCCATTGTCGTACATGTTAACAGTAAAACTTTCGTTTACTTTGACGAGCTTGTCGCCGATCTTAGTGATAGATTTTTTAGCCATGTTGTGTTTCCTTTGTACTTTAGATATTATATGTTAATAGTGCAATTGTCAAATTTAGTCTTCTATTACGTTGTTATCCTCGTCTAACAACACTTTCTTATCAGGTCTACGCCAGTCTTTGTTAAACATGGTCTTGTCGGCGTTGCAATTAATACACAGGGTTTTTATATTTTCTTTGGTATTGTCACCGCCATCTGCAACCCGTATTTGGTGATCGCCAATTAATTTGTTTCTGCAAATCCTGTTCCATAGTTCAGGATCTGATTCTTTCAAATAATAATACTTGTTTGCAGTATCTTCAAACGGGTTATAGCCGCACTCTTCACAATAATATTCTCGATGCATAGTATGCGGTCTACTCATTTTACCAGTACCGCCCCATTCTACTAGATTTAATTGATGATCACGACAGCAGGAATCTTTACCAGGTCCTTTCATATGAGTCAGTGGATTCGTACAACCTTCTATAGTACAAGTCTTACCCAACTCCTTACGGAGTTGGTTTTGATTTTTAAGTTTGTCCCACTTAAAGTCTCGCATTAAAATAAATCCGTTACAGCAGGAGTAAATTCTGAGCTAGATTGGCTTTCAAATACTGCACCGTCGAAACTCTTTTTAAGCTGTGCAAGTAGAAACGGCATGCCTTGCGGCGGATTTTTGTCAAATCTGGGCTCGATTTTTTTACCACTAGTCTCGATTTCTTTACCGTTAGCATCTAGTTTAGTGTTAACTATTGTATGCCAATTCTTATATGCACGCTCTGCTTTTACCCAAAATCTGCTAGTTGGGCTAAAGTCTGCACCCCACAGTGATGTAGTTACATTTGCTAGTTTGGCAATATAACTGTCAGTGACATTGATTTTTGCAATGCGGCATTTGTCAAAAAAGTAGCCCATCATCACTACTTCTTTTTCAACAGCGGGACGAGTAGTGCAACCAACTGCTGAAAGATATTGGCTTAGCCATTTAACACTGATAGGATGCATTTTGTTAATTTCTTGCAAACGTGTTATCGCACCGGGCATATGAGTATCGCCAAACTTTGCAGCAGTAACGAACAATCCGTGTTCTTCTAGATATGTTTGTTTTTGTTCAGTTTCTGCCCAGTCAGGGTTTGTACTTTTGTCTACTCGTATTCCGAATACCTGTTGTTCAAAAATATCAATAGCATCCAATTTCAGCTTGCCGTCGCCCCCGTTATGGCTAATAAAGCTATGACGCATCTCTGATTTTTGATTACTTTTGTAAAGATTGATTGGGATCGTCAAGGTATTCGGATCTTCGTCGAAAATCTGTGTTGCAATAATCCACAGTGTGAGCAACGTATGTTGACCGTCCCAAGCTTGCATAACACCGTTGGTATCTTTGTAAACTTGGATTGGGACCACCATAGTTTCAAGAAAATTATTAATTAGTCCTATGATCCAATACAAGTTCAACGGACGCTGCATAGTAACGTCAATATGTACATTGTTCATCACACTATCTAGTGCAGCAACGATTGAAATATCTGACCATTTTTTTGCATTCGGATACCTGCGAGCAAATTCATTTTTTGCAGCATCTAGCAAGCTGTCTATCATATTACGCTGTTGTATTGTTGATGCATTATACGCTTCTTTCCACCGTTGTTCGATAGAAATCACATGACTGTTTTTATTGTCAAATCTTGCATTTTTTTGTGCAGCATATGTAGGTGTAGAAACCGTAGCTGCGATAAAGTTAGAAACCGGCGTTGCCAGTGCAGTAGACGAGTTTGACATGTTTGGTGCTCCATTGTGTTCAAACGTTATGTTAGTGTAGTAAATTGCATCATTGCTTTTTGCTACATGCACAGTGTTGTCGACATTCAGCATTTTGTCAACGCATTTTGCTACATATTTTTCGATGAAGTATGTATGCTTGTTAAACCAGCAAAATATTTGAAAAAATATGTGTAATATCAATGGGTAATAACACATAAAGTTATTGAACTATGCGCAGTGTTGCCCTACTAAATACAGTATGAAAGCAATAGATTTTACATCGTTAACACTGTATCACGGCGATGAATTTGGCACGGTTGGCAATTTACTGCCCACTTACATGTTGCACGGCAGCAGTAATAATCAGGAAGGTGTTGGAATTTATTTCAACCCAGACATCGAAGTGGCCGAATCATACGGTTCCAAAATATCAATGATTCAACTGTCTGCATCGCAACGCAAGCGTGTCAAACGATCTAGAGCATCAACTTACAAAACAATACCTGTTAATGCAGCAGTAAACATGCTGGCTGAAATCAATCAAAACGACCCTGACTTTTGGTATAAACTTACCGACTATAGTATAGATGTTGGTAGCCAGGACGAAGTTGAATCGTATCATTTGCAACGATTGTTTAATATGATGAAAGTGGTAGAGCTGCGTAATTTTCAAAGTGAAATATGCATGGCCACATCTGTAGACGTGTTTGTAACAGCATGGAACAATCACACTAATATCATTGGGTTGTATGAACCAGTTACCCAACATTATTCGATAATAAGCACTGGTATACCGGCACAGCCTGTTAATTTTTGATAGAATTTCAGTCATGCAAAAAGGCCCCGTAGGGCCTTTTTGTGTATATTATTTAGACATACTATCAACCATTCTGTCGTATTTTACTTGTTTCATTTTGTTGTACAGTGCAGTCCAACTCTTGAATTTGTTATTGATAGCAGTGTTGATTTTTTTCAGTTCTTCATTTGCATCGGTGCCGTAGAGATTGCAAATAGTAGTTGCAATGTCATCGCCTGATAAATCTAGAATATCTGAAGTTTGGTAACTGTTTTGGGCAAAGTCCATATATAGATAAATGTCTTTATATGTGCCTGCAATTTCCCCTGTATGTGTATTATATGTTGACCATCTAGGCAAGGGGTACACAGGATATTGATGTGTAACTGGATCTCGTCTGTGCCCAAGACCTGTGTGTAGCCAACCGTTATGTACCTTGGTGATCATATGTATTCTCCTACTTGCATGTTGTAACATGAATACTATGCATAACTGTGATAGTCAATGGGCTATCGTGCAAAAATTAACGACGGCAATTTAACAAACTGTTAACCCATTGTTGCCTGTGTTGATCGTGATAATGGTCCTGTAACAACTTATACAACTCAGACCAATTAGTAAATTCGGGACTAATGCCGGCGTTTAGTTTAGTTAACTCATCGGCGGGATTGGTATCGTATAGATTACACATAACAATGGCAATGTCATCTCCGGACAAGTCATCGAGATACAGTGCTTGTATAAATTGCATATAACAGTAAATATCAGCAGCCGTGCCGTGTGTATGGCGCCGACTGTGTTCAAACGCATTCCATCGCGGTAAGATATACACTGGGGCCCGTCCGGATATAGGATCTGCTTTATATCCCGACCCTGTGTGTTTCCAACCATCATCAACTTTGATAAACATTGTATCCATCCAATTGTATATGCCATTCTTATGTAACATATGTTGTACAATGTATCAACCCTTATTCATGCAAAAAGACCCCGAAGGGTCTTTTAAAAAACGCTGAGATTACACGTTCGATGTTAATGCCTCGGACATTATTACCAACCTTGCGAGTTGCTTTCTTCCGACATCCACTAAGTCCCTTGCGGTAACTTAGTCCACTAACAGTGTCGCCGTTTTTAGAGTCAGGCAGTAGACTCGTCATATGCTGCTATTCTGCACCTTATTATCCGTTGATCTTGCGAACCATTAAGCCTTGCGAGCTACGAATCTTCTAGCACAAATCAACGCTGCCTTGCGAGCTTTGTTGAACTTGATTGGCTTGCGCCTCAAGTATTTGACACCTTACACAACATACCGTGGTAGACT
>JAUKPQ010015070.1:0-13540 GCA_032273045.1 Chloridella minuta
GTTAAAACCCAACCCGGATTAATCTGATTAACCCGCACCCCATGAACCCCATTGGCATTAGCCAAATTTCGAGTCATGGTCGACATGCCACCCTTGCTGATGCTGTAAGCAAGCAACTTAGATTCACCAGCATGAGCATTTATCGAACCAATATTTAGAACGCAGCCACCGGCTTTCTTAAGCTCTTCAAAAGCGGCTTTAATTAGAAATAGGGGAGCAGTTAAGTTGATCTGCATCATTCTGCGAAAGTGTTCAACTTCTTGCTCGGAAATATTTGTTCCACCAAAGATTGCAGCGTTATTGACGACGCCATCAATCTTGCCGAAAGCCTTTAGCGCTGCATCAACTATCGATTTTGGTGCGCTGTCATCTGCTAAATCTGCGATACATAGGACGGCGTTGCTGCCCAATTTCTCAACAGTTGCGCGACCTTCTTCTTCGTTGATTCCATGAACTAAAACTTTTGCACCTTCGCGGATTGCAGCAGCAGCAATAGCAGCACCGATTCCTGAAGTGCCACCAGTAACGATTATTGCTTTATCTTTTAGGCGCATATTAAGCCGGCTTAATTACTGATTTAATAAATTCGCCAGAGTGCATCTTCTTAAATGCAGTTTCCCATTGTTCAATCGGGAAAGTTCCACCAAGAACTGGAGTTAAATCTAATTGCCCAGTGCCCAGCATCCGAAGTGCGCGCTCCCACATTGGCCAGTTGTGGCTGAAGGATCCTTCGAGTCGAACATTCTTCTGAACCAATTGATCTAGTGAGAAGTTAACTGGTTGTGGACCCCAACCGACTTTAGAAATCCAACCATTTGGTCTAATGACATCAAGTGCAATCTTTAACGTTGCAGAAACTCCAGCAGCATCAACAACACCATCTGCGCCAAGGCCATCAACTTCCATTGCCCAATCTTTTACATCACCAATAACAACATCACAGCCATACTTCTTTGCAACTTCTAACCGCGCTTTATCGCGTTCTAAACCAACGATTGCAACTTCAGCTCCCGCAAGTCTTGCCATCGCAGCAGATAAAATTCCGATTGGTCCGGGACCTAGAACAACAATGCGATCACCGGGGCGAATATGTCCTGGCGCAATTGTTGATGAATATGCAACAGAACAAGGTTCGGTCATTGATGCATGATCAAAAGAAACGTTATCCGGAATCTTGTGCAGCAAGCGAGATGCAACTTTTACATATCTAGTCATTGCGCCATTGACGCCATAACCAAAGCCCTTACGGCTTGGATCTAAGTTATATAAACCTTGACGTGACATTGCGCCAGACATATCTACTACTGCCGCGGTTTCACTTACGATGCGATCGCCTTCGTTCCATTTGCCGGCCGAAACTACGTTCTTTCCAAGTTCTACAACGTGGCCACCGAATTCGTGCCCCAAAACAACTGGGTAATTAACCGGCCAAGAATTTGTGCCCTCCCATTGATGTAAGTCAGAGCCACAAACACTTGCAGCTTCGACCTGAACAATTACATCGTCATCACCGCAGGCTGGGCGATCGACTTCACGGACTTCTACGCTGTGGGGCTCGGATGAAAAGTTAACTACGCCAGCAGACTTCAATTATTTTTCTTCCTTAACTTTTACATCACCAAAGCCATGCACGGCATCACAAATTTTGCGCAGAACTTCTTCGACATTTCCCGCACCTTGGCTAAATGAATCAGCATCAATCGCCAACGGAGCACCGATAACAACAAGTGGTGCGCCATATGATGGACAAGCAATTGCTTGTTCAAGTGATAAACCACCAACTGCTTGCACCGGAACACTTACTGCATCAACAACATCACGCAGTTGATCAAGTGGATTCATCCACGGCTTACCTGCAGCAGCAAGGCCACGACGCTCGTCGTAACCGATATGGTGAATAACCATGTCGCAACCAAGTTCTTCTAATTCGCGCGCACCTTGCACCATGTCGGGGCAACCTAAATTGTCGCCCATAACTTTTACACCATAATCTTTACCAGCTTGCACAACACATTTAATGGTTTCGGGATGAGATCTAGCCATCACAACAACATGCGTTGCACCAGCTTTTGCCATCATTTCTGCTTCTAAATATCCGCCATCCATAGTTTTTAAATCAGCAACAATTGGATGATTTGGAAACTCTTTACGAAGTGCTCGAACTCCATGTAAGCCCTCGGCCAAAATCAGCGGTGTTCCGGCTTCAATCCAATCAACACCTGCCCTAATTGCGGTGTGTGCCATCTCTAGCGCTTCTTTAATATCGGTAAGGTCAAGTGATACTTGCACGATTGGTTTCATGTTTGAAGTTTAGTTGAAATTCGCCAAAGTTGACCTTCCTTTCGTCCAAGATTATTGGTTAGATACTCACAAGATGTTCACGAATTTAGGAAGCTTCGCTGACCTCGAAACAGTGCTCGAATTTTCCCCGCCAACTATTCCAAATATTGATACAGCGGGACTACTAAAGTTATTTGGCCAACTGCCAGAATTTCCGACAGATTTTAAAATTCAACGTGGCAAGAGTTGGACCCATGATGGCGTCGAAATTTCTGACTTAAGTTGGAGCACAGGATTTGGTCCACGAACCGAAGCGTTTTTACTGCGGCCTGCCAACGTAAATACACCGCTTCCAGGTGCACTTTTCTTGCACAGTCACGATGATGTAAAAGAATTTGGAAAAGAAAAATTGGTTGATGGAGCCGGCGATTTACCAGAAAGCGCGGCATGGGTTAAACGTGATCACTACGGAAATCGTGGTGCGGCAAATGCCTTAGCTAAATCGGGTTTCGCAGTTTTAGTCTTTGACTGTTTTATGTGGGGATCGCGCCGATTTAAATTAGAAGATATGCCCGCACGATTAATCGAATTACTTGGTGTCAAAGATTACGAACGCCTTTCTGTTATGCACGAATCGATGGCACTTTCTAAATATTTGAGCCTCTTTAATTCAACGCTTGCTGGGTTACTTAATTTTGATGATCGCGTTGCAATAGAAGTTGCAAAATCTCTTCCAGAAATATCAGATTCAATTTCAGTTGTTGGACTCTCCGGTGGCGGTGCTCGAGCCGTATACCTACATGCCACTAATCCAGAATTAAGAGCGGTTGTAAGTGTTGGTGCAATGGCAACTTATAAATCGATGGTTGCAACACATATCGCCCCGCATTCCTGGATGTTTTTTCCGCAAGGACTTGGCGCAAAGAGTGATTGGCCTGGCCTCTGCACAATTAATAAAACGCCACTTTATGTTCAATTCTGTGGTGAAGATCAACTATTTACTAAGGATGGAATGTCTGATGCAGATAGCGCGCTCAAGATTGCATTTGCGAAGAGCAAGAACGAATATAAATCTGACACCTATCCAGTAGGTCACTCCTTCACAGTTGAAATGCAGGATTCAGCATTCGCATGGCTGAAGGGACGGGGCGCAGATGTCTAATTCATATGCCGATAGATATTTGGGAGAAACCGCGAATCTGCCACTGGCTCGAGCAATCTATGCCGAAATGCGAAAGTATCCAATCGTTTCACCGCACGGGCATGTAGATGCCGCGATGCTTTTGGCTAATAAGAATTTCGCTGATCCAGTTGCACTTTTAATGTCACCGGATCATTACATCTTACGAATGTTGCATAGCCAAGGTGTTAAATATGAAACCCTTGCCGCAAGTTCTGCCGAAGAAAATTGGAAGATTCTCGCCGAAAACTGGAAGCTCTTTAGATCAACGCCTTCTCGGATTTGGTTTCAAGAAATTTTAGCGACGCTATTTGATGTCAGCGAAATTCTGGCGCCAGAAAGCGCAGCAAAGATTTATAACCAAATCAACGATAAATTGCAGAGCCCTGAATTTAAGCCTCAGGAATTATTCAAGAGATTTAATATCGAACTTCTTGCAACAACAGATGCAGCTATAGATTCGCTGGAATCTCATATCGAACTTTCAAAGATAGATCTTGGCGGTCGAGTGATACCAACCTTCAGACCTGATGCAGTTTCGGATCCAGATCGGGAAGATTGGAAATCAAATCTAGATGCGTTAGGAAAGCGCTATGGAATTGAAATAACTTCTTTTGCGAATTTGCTCAGCGCACTTCGAAAAGCAAGAGCTCACTTTAAAGATATCGGTGCAACGGCATCTGATCACGGAGTTTTCAGCGCTCAAACTTTAAAACTAGAGAGTCAAAAAGCTGAAGAGTTATTTAAGAAAGCGCTAGCCGGAACTGCTAACAAATCAGAGCTAGATGATTTTCGGGCCGCGATGTTATTTGAACATGCGCTAATGGCAGCAGATGATGGACTTGTTATGCAGATTCATCCAGGATCGCTTCGCAATTATGATGTCGAAATCTTTACAAAGTTTGGCCCAGATAAGGGCTTTGATATTCCAGTTGCCACAACTTATACAAGAGAGCTTCAACCATTGTTAAATGCAGTTGGCAAGCATCCAAATTTCAGAGCAGTTCTCTTCACCTTAGATGAATCGACTTATTCCAGAGAACTTGCTCCTCTTGCTGGCGCCTATCCGGCGCTTCGACTTGGCCCACCATGGTGGTTCCATGATTCGCTAAATGGTTTAGAACGTTGGCGCGAAGCAATTACCGAAACCGCTGGTTATTACAACACCGTTGGATTTATCGATGACACCAGAGCGTTCGCTTCGATACCAGTGCGACATGATGTGGCACGTCGCTTCGATTCTGGATATTTAGCTCGTGAAGTAAGCCGCCAGCGCATCACCGAAAATGAAGCGATGGAACTTGCTGGCGATCTTGCATACAACCTCTCTAAAGATTTCTTTAATCTGTAAGTCTAAAAATGTCCCAACCAATTCAATTCCTGCATCTTGGCCTTGGTGCATTTCATCGCGCCCATCAAGCGGTTTTTATCAGACAGAACATTGCAAGTGTTTCAATGCGAAAACCAGATATCGCAGATTCACTTACTGCTCAAGGCAATAAATATGAAGTGATTGCACGAGACGCAAATGGCGAAACAACGAAGCTGATTGAATCAATTAAAGAAGCGCTTTTTTATCCAAGAGATATTGAACGGATTTATGAGATTGTTAGAAGCCCAGATCTTGCGGCCATAACTCTGACCGTTACCGAGAAGGCTTATAAGAATGATGGACCAGACAGTGTCCCGGTTCGACTCGCCAACTTGTTGAGTGAAAGGTTCAAATCTGGTGCACCTGGAATTGCGATTATTTCTTGTGACAACATTCCAAGTAACAGCGAATATTTACGTGGCTTAGTTCTCGAAGTTATTGATACAGATGGCAATACCAAACTCTTGGATTGGGTCAAGGCAAATATTCGCTTCCCGAATTCAATGATTGATCGAATCGTCCCGGCCATGACAAGTGCTGCCATTACCACAGAGCCATTTAATCAATGGATAATTCAAAACGATCCAATCGAAGCGTTTTTTATTGGATCAGGAGTTGAATTTGTTCCTGATGTAAAGCCATATGAATTAGCAAAGATTCGACTCTTCAATGGCGTGCATTCAACACTTGCATATATTGGGGAAGTAGAAGGAATTCAATTCGTATCCGATGCGATCATCCATCCAGTTATCGCGCCATTCATTAAGGCGCTGCAGGAGAATGAGATGGTTCCTTCAATTGTTAATTCAGGCGGAATTAATTTAAGTGAATATGCCAAAACGAATAGAGAACGTATTTCAAATCCAACGCTGCGCCATCGAGCCCATCAGATTGCAATGGACGGCTCTCAGAAAATGCAACAGCGAATATTTGATGCTGCCAATGATTTAACAGAGCAAGGTAAATCTGCCACCCTGCATTGCACTGCAATCGCAATTTGGATTCACTTCTTAGCAACAAACAAGGAAATCGACGACCCACTTGCAGGAAAGCTAACCCCACTGGCCCAAATATCAGACTCTCTTGAAGCGGTTACTAAGACTCTCTCACTGCAAGAATTCACCAGAAAATTAGATCCAAGGCTCTTCGCTGACGTTGCAGCTGACTTATCGACGATTAGAAATTCTTCAGTTCTTGGGCTGATATCAAATAGAATTGCCACATTATGAAAGCCTTCGTTGTCACTGCGCCCAAGACCTTTGAAATTCAAGACGTCGCAGAACCTAAGGCCGGTCCCGGCGAGATCGTTGCTCAAGTAGAACGTGTTGGTGTCTGCGGAACCGATGTCGAATTCTTTGATGGTGTGATGCCATATTTGCATGATGGTCAAGCAAAACTGCCAATGCGACTTGGTCACGAATGGTCGGGCACTGTTATCGAAGTCGGCGATGGCGTAGATAAATCTTTTCTTGGCAAGAAAGTTACCAGCGATGTAATGATGGGCTGCGGCAATTGCAGTCGCTGCAATGATGGCCGCCAACATACTTGCGCAGATAGATACGAACTCGGAATTCGTAACGGCTTCGATGGCGCTCTTGCAAGTAAGTTATTAATACCGGCACGCTTTGCCCACATGCTTCCTGACAGTTTTGATTTCGAACTTGGTGCACTTGTCGAACCTGCAGCTAATGCTTGGCGAGTTGCTGATGCCGCAAAAGCTGCTCCCGGAAAACAAATTCTTATTTGGGGGACCGGCACTGTTGGTCTGTTAAGTGCCCAATTCTGCATGGCAATGGGTGCATCGGTTCATATGGTCGGTATCGATCCAAAGACAATTGGATTGGCTCTGGAATTTGGAGTCACTAGTGCCGGAACTGAAGTGAAGAAAATTGATGGTGGATATCACTCGGTTGTTGATGCAACTTTCGATGCTTCAATTCCCGCAAAATTAGTTGACATCGTCGAACCAGGTGGGCGAATTGTTTTGATCGGTGTTGATAATCACGCCGCGCCAATTGATTCTCGCAAATTAGTATTTCGCGATATCACTGTTGTCGGAATTCTTTCGGGCTCGCCAGGATTTAAAGAGTCAATCCGTTTCATCGCCGAAGGCAAGGTAGATGTAAAAAAGATATTAGGCGGCACAGTTGGCTTAAATGAAGCGGGAAATGTCTTCCTTGGCAATCGTCCAGCGGGCTTAGGTTTTCAGCCAAAGATTCTGGTAAATCCAAATGCTTAAATGCTTCGAACTGATTGCGAGATAAATTAATGGGATTTTTCAATGATTTATTTGGTGATCGCCAAGGAAAGAAAGCCCAGCGTGAAGTTGAACGCTTGCATAAAGAGTGGTCGGAAGATGTTGCAACACTTGCAAAACTAAAAGAAGCATTCCTTGCTGTTCAAGATGGCGAAGATGCAGAGAGCCATCACATAATCACAAAGCGCGGTGAATTCGTTCTTTGGGCTGGCATCGGTCAGTTTCATGAGGCCGGTCGAACCGCGGGCCAATATGTTGGATCAAGTCAAGGTTTCAGTATTCCTGTTGTGGCTGGTATTCGATATCGGGTTGGTGCCCAGCGCGGAACATTTATTCCGGGTGACGAAATTCAGATTTACAAAGATCAAGGTCAAGTTTATTTGACCACCGATCGCGTAATTTTTAATGGGGGAACAAATACTTCGGAATGGAAGTTTGATAAATGGATGGGAGCCGGCGCTAGTCCCGATGGTGCGGACTTTATATTCCATGTTTCGAACCGTAAAAAATCTTCCGGAATCTTATTTGATAAAGATGTTGGCGAAGAGTTCAATCGATTTCTTGCCTTTGCATTAATTCATGTTAACGATGGAATCGAACGTGTAATGAAAGAAATTGCTGGCCTCGAGAAAAGAATTCCTACTGAAGAACCTAAATTACAGAATGAGATCGAAGCTCCAAAATCCGAATAATTATCTGGGTGAGTTTTTCGCAGTTTAAGACAAAATTGATTGTTAGCGTTTGACCGTTCTATTGGCGATATTTACTGAGATTGGAGTTGCTGTAGCACCGGAAGTTGACGAACTTACTGGCGTGGAAACAGCAGTTAATGTGTTATTTCCACGCTGCGATGCTTTCCAAATGCATGTTGCAGTATGGCTAGAGCCCGATCCAGAAGTTAAAAGTCTTTTGCAGGCTGGCAAAACTTTGCCGTTTAAATAGAAAGTTATTCTTGATGCAACTGAAACGCTAGCGGAAATAGATATTGGCGTTCGATAAGTAGCGGCATTAATTCCACCAGGAAGAGTTAGTGAATTAAAAGACGAAGTTAAATTCAGTGCATAACGAATAATTACAATTCCACTTCCACCTTTACCGCCAGGTGCATTTGAGCCAGCACTTCCACTTCCACCTCCACCACCACCGGTATTTGATGTTCCACTTCCACCTGTCTGTGCTGAATAGTTGGTTGAACAATTTGCTCGACACGTTGCATTGTCCATGCTTCCACCAGCACCACCACCACCGCTTCCACCAATTCCGCCCATTGCAGCCCAAGATCCACCGCCACCGCCACCTGCATAAAAAGTTTGCGTTCCACTTATCGAATACTGCAATCCATTTCCACCGCGACCCGCATTTGCATTTGCATCTATCCAATTCGAACCAACAGCTCCCGCACCGCCACCGCCACCACCACCATAATTTCCGGTCTGTATCTTTCCACCGGCATAACCCTGCAAAGTTATTCCTGAACCTGTTCCAGCACCTCCATCAGTAGGTGTTCCATTTCCGTAACCACCACCACCTCCAGATCCACCAGTTGCTGCAGTGGATGTTTTATTACGACTATTTCCACCGCCACCACCGATTGCTGTGTATGTCTGGGCCGAAGGAAGCGTTATGTAACTATTTGAACCGTTAGTACCTGCAGTTGTAACCATAGAAGATGTTGCACCAGCACCACCATCACCGACTGATACTGAAACAGTCCCACTTGTAACGGTTAGCGTTTCGTTATTCGGAGTTTTTGGATTTTCACCACCATAATAAAGAAGTCCGCCTGCACCACCGCCACCAGAAACATCAAATCCACCACCGCCACCGCCCGCAACAATTAATGTGGCGATTTTTGTTACACCAGCAGGGACGGTCCAAGTTGTAATGCCAACTTTTTTGAAAATTACGACGCAGTTGTTGTCATAACGATAAACTTCAACGCCCGTAATTAAATCCACAGTTTGCGTGCATACCGCATCAGCATCTGAATTTGATGATGCAACTGTCGCCGCATTTGCACTTGGAATATTTATTGAAACTAAGCACCAAGCCAAAATCATTGCGGTAATTACATGCCGCATGCCCAGTTTCATTTAGGAATTCTACTATTCTTAGGCATGGCCAAAATTAAGAGTTATTTAATCGCTTGCCACTTTGGCCCAACTCTGCTCGTAACAGCCGTTACTTTCTTGATTGCCACCAGCCTATGGTGGGAAGGCCCAGCGATAGTTATTGCGCTTGGGATATTCCTGGGCCAGTTAATCGTTGGCTGGACAAATGATCTCTACGACTTTCGCGATGATCTGAAACATAATCGTATTTACAAGCCATTAGTCTCTGGTGATCTAAAGCCAGCTGAACTAAAGCGCGCAATCTTCATAGTTCTACCAATCGCAATTATCGTTAACCTTTTCGGTCCACTTGGTTTAAAGGCCGGTTCAATTTCAATTCTTGGTATTGGTATCGGCGTTGCATATAACTTCTACTTCAAACCAACGGCGTTCTCGCCAATTCCTTACGCACTTGCCTTCGCACTTCTTCCTGCAGCACTCGTTATATCTACCGATCGAACACCGCCACTCTGGATTCTCTGGGCCGGTGGCCTGCTTGGTCTATCTGCGCACTTTGCAAATGTCTTGAAAGACTTTAGTGAAGATAAGGCTAGTGGCATCGAGAGTTTGCCAATCAGACTGGGCCGGATTCCTTCCAGACTTATCACCGCGACATTCCTTATTGCTGCAACGATTGTTTTAAATAGCGCCAGTGCAAACACCACAATTCTTGTTATCGGAACTATCTTTGCAACCCTAAGCATCTTTGCCCCAAGATTTATCCTCTTCAAATTGCTGATGCTAGTCGCGCTACTCGACGTAATCTTGTTAGTAAGTGCAGCTGGAGAACTTATCGGTTCCCGGACTGTTTAACTTAAAGTAGTTAGCAATTTTTCAATATTTTCTTACTTGTTCCACACAATTTGGTATACGATTTCGCCAGATGGTCCGGGAATTTCTTCCCGAGCCACCTACCCTTCGTTAGAGGGATTTTTGGTGATGGGCCTACTAGTTTGCGCTAGTAGGCGGATCGCCAGTGCAAGATAGCTAGTATCAAGTTGGCGATGATCACAATAAATGCAATCCATCTACTTGTTCTTATCCATAACCAAATAAAACTCTGCCAAATTCCATTCGCCAGAAATGCCACCTTCATCAACAGATTCATATGTCAGATCCGTTAAATGAAGCTTGCCCTTCACGCCAATTGCCTTATCAATACGTAAGTTCACATTTGTAAAATTAAAACTGCCATTCGCGCAATCCGGATCGCAATCATTAGCAAAATACTCGCCAACCCCAATCGCACCCGTTGCTTCCCACGTGCTCCACTCAATCTTGCCGATACCGGTATTGCCATCAGCGCAAGCAAAATAGATTAGCTCTGGCTTCTGCTGTTCTGGGATTTCGCACACAAATGTGTAAACATCTTCAGATAAAACTCCATCAGTCGAAATTGGTTCACCTTTAGGAATTACAAAATCAGATTCCTGATTAGAGCCATCAGAACTATCCCTACCAAGCCCAGTGATTCCAGAAATACCGGTTAGCAAGGCACCGCCAAGCAGAACCACGACCAAGCCAATCGCAATTTTTTTCACAAAGTTATTCTTCACCCTCATCGAAGACAACGTCGGCTAATGAAGCGATGCGTCGCTCGATTTCTTGCGCCTCAGAAACTCGTCCCTTAATCACAAGGATCGATGCCACCTGACGTTCCAATTTAATAACCGCTCGCCAATTTGGAAACTCGGCCCGCACCATCCGCGACTTCGCATCAGCAAATAAATCCAGTGCTTCGTCATACTCTTCCAGAACTTTCTTTGCCAGCGCCATTCGAGCCGTCGCCCACATCTTATGAAACTCATCTTCCGCAGTATCTGCAAAATCCATTGCAAGTTGCGCATGATGCAAAGCTTCCATGCCATTGCCCAGCCAGAAATAACAGAGTGCAATCTCTTCATCGCAGTGCACAATTTCACCCGGCATCTTCAATGTTCTATAAATCGCACGCGCAGCTAAGAAATTTCCCAACGCCTCAGACCAGCGCTTTAACTTGATTAACGCACTTCCAGCATTCGCATAATTAATTGCAACTTCGCGATCTGCAACATCAGGATTCGCCTCATTAATCGCAGCAACATATGCGTCATGCGCCTTCTCATATTCCTTCGCGTCATACCAAGAATCACCTTCGCACCGAAGCTGCACAATCGCCTCGGTCGATCCAATCTCGCGATACAAAACAACTGCGCGATCCAACGCAGCCGCTGCATCTGTATGACGTCGCAATCTGTTTAGTGAATACCCAATACCGGTATAAATATGTGCAAGTGTCGAAGTATTAGCTTTCGCACCAAGTGCTTCATACAAATCCCGCGCAGTCTCACAGAGCGCCAAAGATTCGGCATGATCCCCGCGATTAAACGAGCGATAACTCAGTTGAATTAACGCATCAACTTTCTCTTCACCATCAGCCTTTGAAGCCATCTCCCAAAGTTCGGCCTCTAACTTCTCATCCTCGTTCTTCATCCGCCCTCTTTCTTTCTAACCTTCTCAAACTTCCCCAGGACCGCCAAACCTATTTACCCCCACTGACATTCCCATCCCTCGCCAACCACATTCAGCACACCCAATATCTGGCGAATCATCGCCGACCAGACATCCACCAACTATGTTCTTTTCGAAATCAAAGTCCCCACTAGGCATCCCATAAACAATCTCCTGCAGCGTTCCAGTCTTGCCGCATTTAGGACAAGAGACCTTCTTTAATTCTGAATCTAATCCCATCAAGCACCTCGATCTCTCAAAACTTCCCAAGGACCGCTAAACCTATTTACCCCCACTGACATTGCCAATCAATGCTGTAAACCCATGCGGAACCAGCCGCGATCAAGCCTGGATTTCGCAATTACACGAACCGTTAGACCTCTCAGGACAACACTCAAGCTCTCGCAGATTCCTTCCAATAGAATTATGAGGTGCAGGTTTATAGAAAATTGAAACTTAATAGGAATAATTTATTACTTTTCATTTCTTTGACTTTAGTTAGTCAAATACCAAATTCTCCTGCATCCGCAACGACTTTAACCGAAACATTTGGAAGTACGTGCTTCACTCTATCTTCTGGAATTTCCATTACATTCAACGGTAACAATTTGACTACATCAGGGCAAGCACGTTATGGGTCAGACTATGCAGGTAATGGAACAATGACTGGGTGCATGGTTTCCCTTCAAAATATCACCGCGAATGTGGTTGTAACTTTTCCAAGTGCTAACAGGGCATCTTCAGTATCACTTGAAGCAGGTGCAGTAAACGGCGCACAAACAGTAATAGTGAATTACACCGATGCTTCCACTGCGACATGGACCATTCCAAACACGGTGGGAAGTTATCCAAGCAATGTGGCGATTTTAACTTTTAATGGAAATGGAAAGACGATTTCTAGTTTACTTTTTACCCCAGCAAATAATCTGGACTGGTGGATTTTTGACAATCTAAGTTGGAACGTTGCAGCCCCCGACACCACAGCCCCAACCTTCACATCTTCATCTTCATTCTCTGCAGCAGAGAACATCGCAACATCGGCAACCGCGGCAACTATTCGCGTCTCTGAATCTGCAACCGTGACTATCTCTTCCGGAGCAGATGCTGCCCGCTTCAATATCTCTCGCTCAGATACTGACACAGCGATTATCAAATTCAATGTTTCACCCGACTTTGAAGCCCCAGCTGATGTTGGTGGCAACAACGTCTATGAGATAACTCTGACCGCAACGGACACGGCAAATAACACCGGGACGCAATCAATAACGATTACGGTAACCGACGTTGTTGATACCTCAGCCTTTAACTCACTAGCACTCGCTGGCTCTGCAACTACTGCTAGCTATCGAACGGTGGTAGTGATAACCGCAAACATCACTGTTGCATCAAAAGTAACCTTTAGAGTCAATGGCAAGATCTTGCCTGGATGCAAAAACAAATCCACTACCGGAAGCTCGCCAAACATCGTTGCCACCTGCTCTTGGAGACCTTCGAATCGAGGAGTAGTTTCACTAACCGCAGCAGCCGCACCAACAGGCGCTGGTATTTCGAGTTCAACTTCCACACCCGTAAGCATCATGGTTGAAAGAAGAACGGGAACGCGTTAGAAGTTACTTATAATAGAATTGAACGGTGCATGCTCATGGAAAATTGTGGTTAAAAAGAAAAATTACGTTTTTCTTAATTCTTTCCACATTCAGTATGGGACTGGGTTCTCCTGCTAATGCTTCAACTAATACCGAAACTTTTGGAACTTCATGTTTCACATTAAGTAGCGGCTTAGCCCTGACATTCAATGGGGCGCCATTGAATACTTCATCGACTGCGGGCACCGCCTATTACGCACCAAT
>JAUKPQ010015081.1:0-66286 GCA_032273045.1 Chloridella minuta
TAGCTAAGATGCCAGACACGCTGATCCTCAACGCCAACTGGACACCTTTGAGCTGGCTCCCGCTAAGCGTCATCGGATGGCAGCAGGCAATCAAGTTGCAGTTCATGGGCAAGATCAAAGTTATAGAGCACTATGATGATTGGTCTGTCAACAGTCCTGGTCGGGCATGGGCCGTACCTGCACTAGCAATCACACAGGATTATCATGCTTTCCAGAAGGGCGTTCGATTCAGTAAGCAAAATCTGTATCTGCGGGACTTGTATCAGTGCCAGTACTGCGGAGATACTTTCCCCACTAGTGAGTTAACTATTGACCACGTTGTACCACGTGCGGCTGGAGGTAAAACTGTATGGGATAACGCAGTTACTGCCTGCAGACCGTGTAATAGTAAAAAAGGCCACAAACTGCAAACACCTATTAGAATGCCGTTTAAGCCTACATACCACAATCTTATTAAGACATGGAAGGGTCGTCCATTCCATGTCGGACATGATAGCTGGTATCATTATTTAGGCGTTGACCGCCAAGTCGCAAATCGTTAATTTATTTAGGATTTACTGACATTAATGTGTTGGAATTGCTGGGGGTATCTTTACCTACCGGCTTTTCTCCGGTTAGGTATGGTAGGCTGAACCATAATTGGAACCATTCATCAGTTCCGGGTCGTATATTGTGTTTCTTCATTAGTTGACCCTTTTCGTTTCCAGTAATGCTGATATTACTTTCTTCACCTATAACTTGAGGGGTTATTCCACTGAGTTTTTTAAGGTCCTCTAGTGTTGTGTCAATTTTTTCTTGACGTGATGGTCAACCGACCCATCCCACAACAAAACGACGACAGGTTATTTCAGATCAATCAAACATATCAGTACCGTCCTGATTTATTAGCCTATGACTTGTATGACAATGCTGGGCTCTGGTGGGTGTTCTACCAACGTAATCCCAACACGTTATCTAAACCACCATTGGATTTCAAAACAGACACCTTGATCTACTTGCCTAAAATCACAACGCTTCGTAACGTACTAGGATTCTAACGTGGCAAACATATTCTCGGTCGAAATAGCTAGGATAAACGAAACAATACGAATAACTCAAGCAAATATAGCTAGAGACCAGGCGTTGTTAGCAAAAGATCCCAACAACGAACGATTAAGGACACAAATTGCCAGCGGGCAAAATTATCTTGTTGATCTTGATGCTCAGTTAGCATTCTTTAGCGAAGTTGAATCTGCTCCATCGGCTAGTGCAGGACAAGTTGTTACTGAGGAGCAAAAAGCCCGGGCAGACCGATCTAATTCGCAAACTCCTGGAGTAGAACCTGGCACTATTCCAGTAATTCCTGCAAACCAAATTAATCAAAACATTGAATTTGGCACCAACGGTCGTGTCAGAACATTAACAGAAACACAAAGTACACCAGCTGGTGCGTTGACACCAACTTTGTTTGCCACAAGGGACGAGGATGGTAACTTGTTACCACCAGTGGCATCTACTATTACCAGCGGCGGAGTTGGCGCCAGAAACGACGATAGTCCTCCTGCCACGTCGGCCACCACGCAACAAATTATCAATACAAGTTTTAATTCGCCTGGCAATTCAAAAATTATTCCAAAACCAAATGTACTAGATCAATATGCCAGTTACACCTATAGCCTGAGTTGGTACTTGATAACGCCCGATCAATACAATGCCATGATTAAATCACAAAAAAGAAATGTGTCGGGTTGGAGTCTTTTAATGCAAAGTGCTGGCGCTCCTACAAAAGTAGCCAATGCAGATGTAGGCGGCCGCAATCAATTTTTTGGACTTGATTATTACATGGACGATCTTGAAATCAATACACTTATTCCTCTTAAAGGAACTGGCATGGCACACACTGCTGTTGAGCTCAAATTTAAAGTAGTTGAGCCAAACGGCCTTACTTTAATAAACAATTTGTATCAAGCAGTAACTAATCTTTATAAAACTCAAAATGTTGCAACCAATCCAAACTATGCCATGGCACAATATTGTATGGTGGTTCGTTTTTATGGTTACGACGATTCTGGCAATCTGGTCCAGGTTGGGCAAGGCGGAGTCAATGGTAATAATAATCGCACAGACCCAAGAGCAGTAGTTGAAAAGTTTTACCCATTTATTCTTAGTAACATTAAATTTCGCATGGCCAATAGGGCAATTGAATATGATATAGAAGGAAAGCCTATTGGCCAATTTTATAATTTAAGCCAAGACCGTGGCACTATTCCTTTTGCATTTGGCCTAATAGGGGAGACCATCGGCGATGTCCTGATTGGCAAACCCGTGGGCACAGATTATCCAGCCGCGCCGGGCGAACGTACAGATAGTGCAAACCCAACAACAACTTCGCCGGCACCGGGTCCTACTGTAGCAGAATTACCTATACAACAACAGGCATCTATATCGGCTGGCACGGATCAAAATTTAGTAACCGATTCTGGTGTAGCATTCGGCGGTGGCGGACTTTAAAGGTAATCATAATGGCAATAGAATCTTTTTCAACCTTGCAACAAAAAACAGGACGAGTACAACAAAAAGCCTATACTCCGTTGTCGGCACGTGCATCACCAACAGCAGCACCGCAAACAGGAACCGATCGCTTTGTGCAACCTTCCAAGCCAGCTGATCCTCCTGCCAAGGCACCGGCTGCCCCTAAAGGCACAACCAAAGATGTATTCACCGGACTTGCAGAAGCATTAAACACCAATCAACGATTGCTAGTTCAGCAAGGAAAATACACATATGCTGACGAGTATGTAATTGAATTTAATCCTGCTACGTTGGCTGCTGCCAAATTAAAACGACAAGGCGAAACTGATAAAAATAAAATTGGTATGCAAAACGATAACTCGGCTGCCAATCAACTTAACAGTGCCAAACAAAGTGCTGATTTAAATTCCAGAACCTTGCAAGTATCAGCCGGCATGCAAATTGTACAGTTTATTGACACGGTCATGCGTAACAGTACATATATTACCGATCAACAGACGTCAACTTATAATGACGGTACGCAACAACTTGAAGCAAACAACAATAGTAAAAATGGACAAACTGCTTGGTATAAAATCAATGTAGAAGCCACTCAACTTAAATATGATCCTAAGCGCAGAGATCATGCGTATAAGATGACCTACATGATTACCCCATATGCTGTAAACACTATGCAAAGTGATTATTTTCCAAATAGCCGATATCGTGGCAGCCACAAACGCTACAACTATTGGTTTACGGGCGCAAATGCTGAAATTTTAAATTTTGAACAAGATTTTAATTATTTGTACAGATTAATCATCAGTGGGAATGCTCCAAAAATACAAACAACAACAACAGATTTTAGAGGTCGAGACCAATACCGTAAAACCTACGCACCCACTAGCGACGAAAATGCCAAAGGTGCTGACGGATACACCAACGAGCCCGGAGACAATGCTGCTGATTTCTTGTATAGCCCAACCGATCAGGCCAAAGTAAAATTAAAAATTGTTGGAGATCCAGCGTGGATGCAACAAGGCGAAATATCAAGCGGGTTAAAGAATTTTAATTTTAATCCATTTAACAGCGACGGTGGCATCAACTACGATAGTCAAGAAGTTGTATTTGATATTAGTTGGAATAGACCAGCAGATTATAATTTTGATACTGGAATTGTAGAAGTAAATCAAAAAACTAACAATGCTTCTACTCCTCAAGAAAATGCAACTTATACCGCGATTAGATGTAGAAATACATTTAGTAAAGGAAAATTTGAACAGGAGATTGAAGGTCGACTGATTATGGAACTTGACAAAGGTTCTCAATCTCCCGATGGAAGATCGGTTGCTGGAACATCGGCCACACAAACTGCGACAGCAACACAAGGCAACAATACCCGCACCAGCGGCACAGCAGTAGCAGGATCTGCTGGCAATTGGTCAGATGCCGACGGCGGTCAAGTAACAACCTATACTGATGTCACACCAGACAATCCGGGCAGTCAAACCGACAGCAGTCCGCAACCACTCAATAGCCCAGCACCGGATGCACCCACCAGCAACGGCGATATCAGTTCGTACGGTGAGCAAAATGAATTACCGAGTCCCAATAATGCCAACGAAGCAACAAATACTGTATCGCCTGACTATAATGCAGGATTGGCAGGAACAACCACAGGCACGACACAACTAATGGATAGAGAAGCTTAATGAGTGAAAATACACAACGCAGCCGCGGAACCCCAAAGAGTTATAAATTTGATCGAGGCGGCAGTCCTACAGAATTTGGTCCGTTTGTTGGCACTGTTACCAACAACGTAGATCCCACACGACAAGGCCGTCTGCAAGTGTACATTGAACAATTTGCTGGCCCAAGAGACAAAACAAAACCCATCAATTTTACCGATAAAAGTTTATGGCGCACAGTGAGTTATTGTCCGCCATTTTACGGAGCAACCCCAAAGCAAGGCTCTGCCGGTGTAGGAACATATGTATCTGGCAACCAACAAAGTTATGGCATGTGGTTTACTCCGCCTGACATAGGTACCAGCGTTTTATGTTTCTTTGTTGCAGGAGATCCTAATCAAGGATTTTACGTAGGTTGTATTCCAGAACAAGGAATTAATCATATGATTCCTGCCATTGGATCTGTGCCAAAAGATAAAGCACAAACTGGAAACGATAATCAAGCTACATATTTTGCAAATTCTCCATATTTGCCGGTGACTGAAATCAATAATGAAAATAAGTCCATCAATGAAAATCCAAAATTTTATGATCAGCCTAAACCTGTTCATAGTTTTGTAGCAGGCATATTATTTCAGCAAGGATTGATCAATGACCCTCTAAGAGGATCAATTGGTTCTAGTAGTCAGCGAGAAAGTCCTAGCAATTGTTATGGCATCAGCACTCCGGGTCGTGCAATATACTCAGCCGGTCTTGGAGCAGGAACCAGTGGTGAGCAAGGCATTACTCAGGAATTAGAAAGCACAACTAAAGCTGGGATTGCTGTGGTTGGACGCCGCGGCGGCCATACACTAGTAATGGATGATGGCGACTTGCAAGGCAATGATAGTCTTGTGCGAATCAGAACAGCCAAAGGTCATCAGATTACTATGAGTGACGACGGCAATTGTTTCTATATTTGTCATGCCAATGGACAAGCCTGGCTAGAATTTGGACAAGAAGGCACATTAGATGTGTACACCACTAACAGTATAAACTTACGTAGTCAAGGCACAGTTAATATACATGCTGACGAAGATATCAATCTTTATGCTGGCAACAATATAAACATGAAAAGCAAAAAGAAAACTAACATACAGGGCGACGAAGAAGTTAGTTTGGCCAGTAAAAAAGATCTTACATTGTTTAGTATGACAAAACTAGGAGTGAAATCCAATGGACAACTTGCATTGGCTGGACGACAAGCCAGCATTGACGGTGGCACAGCATTAAATTTTAAAGGCGCATTAATTAATCTCAATGGTGGAGCACAATATCCTATTCCAGCAGTAAAAGGGTTGACCAAATATTTACAACCCAGTGTAGAATTTAACAGTAGCACCGGGTGGCAAGTAAGTCCTACTGGCACTGAAAGTATTGTGACCAGAGCGCCAACACACGAACCCTATCCTTATCATAATCAAGGGGTAGCGGTCAAAGTTGCTCTGGAAAAAGGACAAGCAACACCTCCTCCTGGCGCTCCTGTCATGGCCGACGATTGGAGTATTACTAAAAAATGAGTATTTTTGAATATACTCTGCCGAGTGGCGACAAATTTGTGGTCAACGGACCGCCCGAAGCCACACAGGCTCAAGCTGATCTAATATTTTATCAACAGGTAGCAGCCGGAAGTTTGGTTGGTTATTCTGCTGGGCAAACACTGACTGGGTCTGCTACGCGATTGACCAAATTTGAACTCAGTCGACTTGACCGAGGTATTGCTGGCGTTGAAAATACTACAATACTAGCAGTAATTCAAGGACTACCAGTGGTAACAACTATACCATCGTTAATAAACATTCCTTTAGAAAATCCAATTAATCAGGCTGACATTGTTGCCACCAAAAACAACACACTAGGCCCTGATCCGGTTGGTATATTGTCAGACTATCAGGTACAAGTATTGCTGTCGCAAATATCAAGCCTTGTTGATCAACCGTACACTGAAATATCTACTGAAAAAGGTATTGGTGCGTACGGTCTCAATTGTTTTCAACTTGAACAAGCAGGATATGTTAAACCCGGCACTTCAGAAAGATTTTTAATCAATCCAGACAATTTTGTTGAAATAATGAATAGTCCTGCAATATGGACAGGACTGGGAGGAATATATTCGTTGTATGATTTAGTAAATGATTTTGATACTCAAAATCGTATTCAAACTACACTCATGCAACAAGCATACGAATCACTCAGTGCCACTGGTGTGATTTCGCAATATTCAGATCCTGGAGTTGATTTTGTAAATGGACAAGTTTACACACAAAGTGGATTGCAAACAGTAAGTGCGTTGACACTGCTAGGCGGCAACTTAGGAAGTCTAAACGGGTTGGTATTAAATACGCAAGCCCAAAATACTTTGTTAAATCAACTGGTGTCTATTCCGGTCACAGACATTTCTACATTGGCGTCTGGAGCAGTAAATGGAACTGCTACAAATATAGTAGATTTAAATTTTAATACACTTAGTACAACAGTTTCCAATCAAATAACCAACAACGTTGGTGCATTGGTAACCAATGCCAGTAAATTTGGCACACAGGCAGCAGCTGGCTGGGTCGACGGAACATTGGGAACCATTGGCAATATTCCAGCACTCAGTATCAACACATTAACCACTGGAATTACTTCGGTAGCCAATGCAAATTTAAACACATTACAAAATTATGTTACCAATCTAGTTCCGGGAAATCTTAGCAATCTTAATGCTGCATTGAATACCTATGGCAAAGCAGCACAATACAGTTTGAGTTTAAGTAATCAATTGGGCGGCATTGCCAATCTTGGTAATTTGGCCAATCTTGGAAATTTAAGTGGTCTGGCCGGATCAGCGGTAACAAGTTTACAATCGCAAGCAACAGTGTTAGTAAACGGGGCAGTGGCCAGCATACAAGGACAAGCGCAAGCTGTAGTAGCCGGTCTTCAAGGTCAAGCACAGGCACTAACTTCACAAGCTCAGGCGCTGGCAGGAAGTTTAACTAATTTTGCTAATTTAGGAAATTTATTTGATGGTGGTGGAGATTTAGTGTCGGGCACACAGATTGCAGCTGGGTTCAGTAACACAGTCAATCGCACCACGGTCAATGCTGCGTTTAATCGAATTTTAGGCAGTGCTAAAATACCAGTTCCAACATTTGAATACCCTTCAATTCAGTCTACCTTGGCAAAGCTAGATATAACACAGGCTCAAAATATTTTAAACAATATACGAAATCAAGGACAAACACTGATTGGACAAGGTACTCAGGCTGTAAATCAGGTACAATCTTTAGCTGGCCAAGCGCAAAATACAATAAATCGTCTGGTTTAATAAAGTGTAAATACAATCATGCCAACATTTATCGGATTTAACACAATTGATCAAAATAAAAAATTCACACTAGTTGACTTTGAATTAGTTAAACGCGACTTACTTAATGCATTTAATATACGTCAAGGAGAACTGGTAGGAAGACCTCAATATGGAACTTCTATCTGGGATTTTGTATTTGAAAATCAATTGCAAGAAACAGAGCGGGCATTGACCGCAGAAATACAGCGTGTAGCCGGCGGCGATCCACGACTGTTTGTTGACAGTATTGAATTATTTCCACAACAAAATGGCATATTAATTCAGTTGGAAATTAGCATGGTTCCTAGTACTGATGCCGAACGATTGAGTATATTTTTTGATCAAACACAACGTAGAGCATCCTACGTTTAACTACCCAGATTATTCTTGTAATAAATAATAGAACACGGGAATAACCATGGCTAGAACCACAAGACAAACTGCGATATTTGGCGTTGAAGATTGGAAGAGAATCTATCAAACCTATCGCGAAGCAGACTTTCAAAGCTACGATTTTGAAACCTTACGTAAAAGTTTTGTTGACTACTTACGCTTGTATTACCCAGAAACATTCAATGACTACATTGAATCAAGCGAATTTATTGCCATGCTTGATGTTATGGCATTTATGGGCCAGGCCCTGGCCTTCCGCACAGATTTAAACACTCGTGAAAACTACTTAGACACAGCAGAACGCAGAGATAGCGTTGTTAAACTTGCAAATTTAGTTAGTTATACTCCCAAACGCAATACTGCAGCCTCAGGATATCTCAAAGTATTTTCAGTTCAAACAACAGAAAATGTCATTGACTACACTGGTGCAAATCTTTCCAACGTCACTATAAATTGGGCAGATCCAACAAATTTCAACTGGCAAGAACAATTCACTGCAATCATTAATGCAGCATTGGTTGATACCCAACGTATCGGACGTCCTGGTGCAAAGAATACTATTCTTGGTGTTCGCACTGATGAATACACAGTAAATTTAGTTCCGGGCTATTTGCCAGTGATACCTTACACATCAACTATTGATGGTGTTAATATGCCATTTGAGGTGGTGAATGCCACTTCCGCTGGACAAGATTTTGTCTACGAACCAAGTCCAAAACCAAACGGTCAATTTAATATGTTGTTCCGTAACGATGAACTGGGATTTGCTGCAGCCAACACTGGATATTTCTTTTTATTCAAACAAGGTGTGTTACAAAATCAAGATTTTAATTTACCAGAACGTATCAGTAATCGTCAAGTTAATATCAACATTGAAGGTATTAATAACACCGACCGTTGGTTATATCAACTAGATAATCTTGGTAATATTGCCAGTGAGTGGCAATATGTTGAAAGTGTTTATGCAGCCGCAGTAGAACAATTAAGTCCTAACATTCGTGATTTGTTTAGTGTAACAAGTCGTGCCAACGATCAAATAACTTTAAACTTTGGTGACGGTGTATTTTCAACCATTCCAGTGGGCACCTTTAGAGCATATGTTCGCGCCAGCAACGGGTTAACATATATCATCAATCCTGAGGAAATGCAAAGTGTACAAATTCCTATCAGCTATGTAAGTAGAACTGGACAAATACAAACAATTACATTTACCTGTGGCATTACACAGCCTGTGACTAATGCACAATCGCGCGAAACCATTGGCGAAATTAAACAACGTGCTCCAGCTCGCTACTACACACAAAATCGTATGGTCAACGGCGAAGACTATAATAATTTTCCATTTACTGCTTACAATTCAATATTAAAATCAAAAGCGTTAAATCGTGCCAGTATTGGAACTAGTCGTTATTTGGATTTATTAGATGCCACTGGAAAATATTCTAGTACCAACACTTTCAGCAGTGATGGTGCATTGTACGAAGCCAACAACTTGCCTAGTTTTGAGTTCACTTGGTTAACCAATAATGATATTGCTAGCGTAATAACCAATCGGATTGAACCAACCTTGATTGATGATGGCGCAAGACAATTTTACTATGCCAACTATGTACGTCCAAGTTTGACTGCATTAGATTGTATTTGGCATGAAAGTACAACGTTGGCCAATGAAACAACTGGCTATTTTATGAACAGCGAAGGAATTCCATTATCAATTGGTTCGTACTCTAGCGATAATAAAAAATACATTGTGGTTGGTAGTTTAGTAAAATTTGTGCCACCTAGCGGATATTTCTTTAATGCAAATAATCAATTGGTAGCAGGTGTTCCAGTACGTGCAGACGAAAAACTAGTTTTATGGGCCAGTCCCCAGGCTGTGGTCATCGACGGAACAAATCAAGGACTTGGTAACTTCCCCAATGGTGTTGGCCCCGTTGTTTTAAACAATTATATTCCAACTGGTGCAATTGCTACTCAAGTTATTCCATTATTCATAACTGATTTACCCACATCGATTCGTCAAAGTATCCTAGACCAAGTTACACTAAATCGTAATTTTGGTCTTGGCTATAATAATTTAACATCCACTTGGTATTTGATTACCAGTACAAATCTTGATGTTAATGCGGCGTTTAGTTTAACCAATGCCGGCAGCACTGCTGGAATTAATAATGACGCTAGTTGGCTTATCCAAGCCACAACCGATGGTGAAAAATACACAGTAGCATCTCGTAGCTTAGATTATTATTTTGGATCAGTGTTAGAAACTCGATTCTTCTTTTTCACTGATCAACAAATTTACGACAGTCGCACCGGCACTACAATTAGAGATTTTGTAAACGTACTAAAAACTAACAGCCGTCCTGACAGCAATTTGCCATTAGAAGGCGATACTCGTTTACGCATTGTTGGACAACCTGTTCAGAGCGACGGATATGTTGATGACTTCCAGGTCCTTGTGGGCTTTGAAGATCGCGATAGCGACGGAGTTCCGGACAATCCAGACTTCTTCAATGAAATTGTAGCACCCAGCGTAGTTCCTAATCTCAAATTGGTATTTTTACAAGCCACTGTGGATTTTGATAATTTACAACGCTATCTGTTGGTTGAACCTGGGATTGTAAACAGTGATTATGCAACATTAGATGACTTGGAACTAGTTAAACTTCAATATGTCGAAGGACAAATTTTCTATGCATACAATCCAACATTAGATGCTAGTGTTGCGTATGATTACACCACTGGGTTGTTCTATGAATTGGTAGTGGATATAAGCACAGGTGTACGCACTTTAGTAGCCCGCACTGATTTTATTGCCAGAGTAGGCCGTCAGAGTTTGTATTTCCAATATCGTCATAATAGCCCACTTACATCGCGTCTTGATCCTGGTACAACCAACATTATTGATCTTTATGTTGTGACCCTGGCCTATTATACTGGTTATCAAAATTGGATCAAAGACTCAACAGGCACAGTGTCAGAGCCAGAACCGCCGACTATCGACCAACTTACTACAGATTATGCTGGACTACAAGATTATAAAATGATCAGCGACAACGTAATTGTAAACACCGTAGAATTTAAACCATTGTTTGGTGAAAAAGCCAGCGAGGAATTACGTGCAACTATCAAGGTAATTAAGTCTGCAAACAGCACAGCCAGCGTAAGTGAAATTAAAAATTTAGTTGTTGCCAACATGGATGCATATTTTAGTATTGATAAATGGAATTTTGGCGATACTTTCTATTTCAGTGAATTAGCCGCATACCTACACAGCCAAATTGGTGATATTGTAAGTAGCGTGGTATTGGTTCCGTTAAATCAACAAAAATATTTTGGCGACTTGTATGAAATTCGTTCAGCTCCAAATCAGATTTTTGTTAATGCAGCCACAGTTAATAACATAGAAGTGATACAGGCCTTGACCAGTACAAATCTTAGAACAGCCCCAGGAAGCGGAGTAATTTAATGGCACGAGTGCGCACTGTTGATTTTTTACCAGAAATATTTCAAACTCCGGTCAATCGCCAATTTCTGTCGGCCACGCTAGATCAGCTAGTTCAAGAACCACAATTTCAAAAAACACAAGGGTATGTAGGACGTAAAGTTGGTCCTGGAGTTAACCCGCAGGATCGATATGTAATTGAACCAACTGCTGTACGCAACGAATATCAATTAGAACCTGGCGTCATTGGCATTGACCCAGAAACTCAAACAATTGAAGATGCAATAACCTATCCTGGTATTACCGACGCTTTAAAATTGCAAGGTGCATTTACAGACAACGCTGATAGACTGTACACCAGCGAATACTACAGCTGGGATCCATTTGTTGATTTTGATAAGTTTGTAAACTATCAACAATATTATTGGTTGCCGTCGGGCCCATTGAGTGTAGATGTTTCTGCAACTACTGTGCCATTGACTGATAATTTTGTAGTCAGTAGAGAAAATGGTGTTTATACTTTTAGTGGACTAGCTGGAACTAATCCTGCAGTTACGCTTTTACGCGGCGGCAATTACACTTTTCAAGTAGCACAAAATCAAAAAGAAGAAATTAATTTCCGTGTTGGAAATAATGGCATCAGTGCTTATGTAATTGACTATCAAAATAATCCAACACTGACATTGGTACGCGGCAACACTTATGTGTTTACTTTTGCAATGAATGGAGTATTTCCATTCTGGATCAAAACCAAAGCAAGCCTTGGCAATACAGATGCATACAATGTTGGCGTGACCAATAACGGCTCCGCAATCGGTACATTAACTTTTGTAGTGCCCCAAGACGCACCCAACACATTGTATTATGCCAGCTCTAATCAATTCAACATGCAAGGACAGATCAATGTAGTCGACGCTGTTCCAGGCACAGGCCCAGGCTTTTGGATCCAAACAGACCCTGGAGTCAACGGCGTAGTTCTTAGTACTCCTAACATCAGCGGCAGAGATGTATTGGGCGTTGTCAACAACGGCGAAGATCTTGGAACCATTACCTTTAATGTTCCACTCAGTACTGCACAAAATTTTTATTATAATCTTCCAGTAATTGGGCCTGTAGATTTAATTACCAATCTCACTTACGAACAAATACAAGATCAACCTGTTGATGCATTTATAGCCGAGCATCACGGTATTGACAATATTACAAATCTTGAAGGCCGCACATTAGTATTTGAATACAGTGCCACTGGATGGGGCCCAATACCCGAAGATCAACGATATAATCTTTGGAAAATTGAATATGTTACTGTAGGACTAGTACAAGTCATCAACTTGATAAATGTAACCACAGTTAACAATCTTGAAAAGTTTACAATTCTGTACGGAACCGAATGGAGTAGTACACAATGGTATAAAAACGAAGATGGTATTTTTGAACAAGTACCATTGTTAACCGCTACAAAAGAACTTTTATTTTATCAAGACGGTATTGATCCTGACATGTTTGGTCGGATTGAATTAATAGACCAAACCAGCAGTCCTACACTGGATGTAGATTTAATCATTGGTCAAAAAAATTATACCAGTCCCAATGGAGTTGTGTTTACAAATGGAATGGCAGTTACATTCCGCGGCAATGTTATTCCAGCCAGCTACGTCAATCAAACATACTATGTTGAAGGAGTAGGCACAGCTATTCGTTTGTTGCTAACAGCCGATTTTATCACACCAGAAACCTACACACAAAGCGCATCAGTACCTTACGATACTACACCATATGATGTAGGCAACTATGATGCCACATTAAATGCTCCACTACAACCGGACTACCTGACCATTAATCGTGCCAGTCCAGACTTAAATCCTTGGACTAGAAGTAATCGCTGGTTCCATATTGATGTTATCAATGCTAGCGCTGCATACAATAATACTGAGCCCGTGGTCGACAATACCTTTAGAGGACGTCGTCCAATTTTAGAATTCCGTGCCGGAACCAAGTTGTTTAATTTTGGCACCCAAGGTAAGCAACCAGTTAATATCATTGATTTTTCGGCCACTGACGCATTAAGTACCATTAATGGCACAATTGGCTACAGCATTGACGGTTACAGCTTTACAACAGGCACTCGAGTTATATTTGCGGCTGACGAAGATGCCAATGTAAGAAATAAAATTTATCTAGTTGAATTCATCACACCTGATTCTGAATCTCCGTTGATTGCTCAACCGGTAATCAATCTGGTACCAGCAGACGACGCAGACGTATTGATTAATCAAACTATTGTTTGCCTCAGTGGTATAGATCAACAAGGCAAGAGTTATTGGTATGACGGAGTTGTATGGGCTGAATCACAACAAAAAACTGGAATAAATCAAGCTCCACTATTTGATATCTACGACGATGCTGGAATTAGCATTAGTAACATCGACAAATATCCTAGTTCAACATTTACAGGAACCAAGCTATTAAGTTATGCACAAGGCACAGGAACCAAAGATCCAGTGTTAGGATTTGCATTAAAATATTTGAGTTTGACCAACATTGGTGATATTGTATTTGATAATAATTTATACACAGATACATTTGTGTATGTTATAAATTCTGTCAGTTCTACACAAAATATTAGTTTTGGATTTGTTCGTGAGTATCAAAATCGAGTTGACTACGACAGAGAAATTGGTTGGCAAACTGGTGCAACCCCTAGTCAGAGTCGTCAACAATTCCAATTTACCTATGATGGTTCGCCACTCAAACTTGACATAGCAGTCAATGTTGCAGATCATTTGAACGTGGTTCCGCCTGTTCAATTATATGTTAACGCAGAATTTCAAGATCCTGGCAACTATTCTATTGCCACTACATCAACGACTACCACAATTACCCTACTAACAACTTATGTTCCTGGTGATATAATTGAAGTTGCAGTACTGAGTGATCAAGTTAGTAGCCAAGGTTTTTATCAAGTTCCGATTAATCTGAGCAATAATCCATTTAATGAAAACAGCCCAACATTTACTTTGGGAACAATTCGTGGTCACTATGGTACAATTGCTGAAAATTTAATAGACCTTGTTGGCCCAATTAACGGTGCAAATAACACACGCGACCTGGGAAATATTGTTCCTTATGGTTTACAAATTTTACAACAAAGTTCGCCCTTGACATTGACCGGTTATTTCAACCGTACCAAACAATATGACATTTATGCAAGTCTAGCTTACAATAGTCGCGAGTATGTCAAGTATAAGAATTTAATCCTTGACACGGTGATTCGTAACGACTATGGCAACGACAGCGTTTCACAAATACTTGACAATGCTATTTTTGAAATTACGCAAGGCCGGACAGACATTAATCCATTTTATTGGTCTGACATGTTGCCTGCAAGTAGTGTATACACCCAGACAGTTTATACAGTAACCCCTATTAGTACCAACACGTTTGATACCATACAAACTTATGATTTTACATCAGCTAATTATCTTGGCTTATTGGTCTACTTTACTAGAAATAATGTTACCAGACTATTAGAACGCGGTGTTGAATACGATGTCAGCGTCACAGGTCCAACTATAACTGTTACAATTTCTTTAACAACCGGTGATGTTATTACCTTGCAAGAATATTCTAGTACTGCCGGAAGTTTCTGTCCTAACACTCCTACTAAATTAGGATTGTATCCTAAGTTTCAACCTAGAGCATACCTAGATACCAATTACGTTAATCCAACGGTGGTAATTCAAGGACACGACGGAAGTATTACTGTAGCATTTGGAGATATCCGTGACGATGTACTATTAGAATTTGAAAATCGTGTCTACAGCAATCTTAAAACAGACGGAAACCCAGTTCCATTAACTTACAGTGATGTTGCCCCTGGATTCTTCCGCACCACAGATTACACTCAAACTGAAATTACTAATATTCTAAGTGAAAATTTTCTAAGCTGGGTAGGTTGGAATAAACTTGATTATAAAACCCAGGACTACATTGCTAGTAATCCATTCACCTACAACTATAGCAGTGCTGGAAGCAAATTAGATACCAATGCAGAAATTAGTAACGTAGTTGAAACGCCGTTGTTGGGAGCATGGCGCGGTATTTACAAGTATTTCTACGATACTATAAGTCCTAATACTACCCCTTGGGAAATGTTAGGGTTCACTGAACGGCCAGACTGGTGGATTGACCGTTACGGTCCAGCTCCGTACACCAGTGATAACTTGGTTCTTTGGGACGACTTAGAGGCAGGATTAGTTGCTGACCCAATTGCTCCTTATATACTTCCTAAGTATCGCAGACCTGGATTGACCAAAGTTATTCCCGTCGGCGACGAAGGGCAATTGCTGGCACCAATTGACAGTGTGGTTGGCAACTACGATCCTACTGCATTCCGTAAGAGTTGGAACGCCGGCGATGGTGGACCAGTTGAAGCAGCTTGGTGGACCAGTAGCGATTATCCATTTGCGGTCATGAGATTGTTGGCATTGACTCGTCCAGCAGAGTTTTATAATTTATTTGTTGATCGAGATTTATACAAATACAACGCCGACTTGGGTCAATTCTTGTACAAAGGACGTTATCGTTACGATGCCAGCGCCACTAATCCCGATTCTCCGTTTGCTATTGAACTCTATGGCAATGGTGTTAGCAAGGCAAGTTATGTAAACTGGATCATTGATTATAATCAACAATTGGGCCGCAACAGTACCGATGCACTTACTGTTGATCTTACTAATCTTGACGTAAGACTATGTTACAGAATGGCTAGCTTTACCAATAAACAATATCTTAAAATCTTTACAGAAAAGAGCAGCCCTAATAGTCAGAACTCTAGTTTGTTGTTGCCCGACGAAAGTTACAATCTTTTACTTTATAAGAATCAACCATTTGCAGAAATTACCTACAGCGCACTAATAATTGAACGTGTGGCCAATGGGTATGCAATATTTGGTTACAGCACAACAAACCCTTACTTTACTATTCTGGCCAGTGCCAGCAGCGGCCTACAACAGACCGTAAGTGCAGGCGGAGCAACAGTTCGGGTCCCGGCACAATACACTGACAATTTAGTACAAATTCCATACGGATATACATTTACCAATACCACTATGGTAGTTGATTTTATTCTTAGCTACGGTGCTTGGTTACAGAGTCAAGGTTTACAGTTCACTGATGTAGAAAACGGTTACCAATTGAACTGGAATCAAATGGCTCAAGAATTTTTATATTTTAGTCAGCAAGGTTGGGCCACTGGCACATTGATTAATCTTAATCCGGTAGCCAATAAACTTATTGCAGTTCGTCCTGGTGCAGTTGTAGATACTATCGAAAGCATGACACCTGAAAATATGTTGTTGGATCAAAATCGTGGAGTGTTGCCCACTCGCGATTTAGTAATAGACCGCAACGAAAATACCTTTACAATTAGCAGTGTCACTGGTCAAACTATTTCTTATTTAAATTTACGATTTACTACGTATGAACACATGATCATACTTGACAATATCAGTATCTTTGCAGATTTATTATACGATCCAGTTACTGCAGCACGTCAAAATCGTATTAGACTTTCGGCTGCAACGTCAACCGACTGGAACGGTACCGTTGACGCCCAAGGATTTATTCTTAATCAAAATAATGTTCGCGAATGGCAATCTAATCGCAAATATACCAAAGGCGAAATTGTTCTTTATAAAAATATTTATTGGTCGGCCCAAACCATTGTTCAACCTAAAGTATTGTTCGACTATAATGATTGGGTCAAAGCCGATTATCAATTGATTCAAGAAGGCCTATTGCCTAATATTGCCAACAAGGCCGACCAGTTGGCCAACAGTTATAACACTTATAGCGCAAACCTTGAACGCGATAACGATCTTCTTAGTTATGGATTGATTGGATTCCGTCCAAGAGAATATATGAGTGCATTGAATCTAGATGATGTCAGCCAAGTTAACATCTATCAACAATTCATTGGAAACAAAGGAACAATTAGATCTGCAGAATTATTCACTCGTGCCGACCTTGGCAAAGAATCCGGCGAATACAGCATATATGAAAACTGGGCTGTGCTTACAGCCACATACGGAGCCAATGCCAACCGCAGTTTCTTTGAGCTACGCCTATTTGAAAATTTATTACAGTCAGATCCTAGTCTGGTACAAGTGGTATTACCACAGCAGTCCAGTCTGGCAGACCAACCAATTCTATTACAAAATATCTGGAGAGAAAGTTATAAGATTACAAGTCCAGACATATTACCAACCAGTTATAAAGCAATCACAGATACTGCATTACCGTCGGCAGGATATGTCAATTTAGATGATGTGGATATTACGGTGTACAGTTTGGATGATCCGTCGAGCATAGCTCAAAACATTGACTCTGTGGGCATCGGAACAATGATTTGGGTCGCTAAAACCAACAGCTACGATTGGAATATTTACAGATGTGAAAAAGTTCCAGGCAGACTCAACCAAATTTCAGACAATTTAAATGACACCAGCGCAGCATACTTTACCGCTGCACACAATTTATCAGTTGGCGATTTGATTATTATACGTTATTTCAACGACGCAGTAAATGGTGTCTATAGAGTATTGGCAGTTCCGGGTATAACTTCTGTCATAATTGCTTATGCATTTGTTAACACAAATCAAACTACATTAACCGGCGACGGTCTGGCATTCTTCCTACAGACTGCTAGAGTTTCGCAAGCTAGTGATGTTTCTCAATTACCATATGCAAATCAACTAGTGCCTGGCGCAAGAGCCTGGGTTGACAACAACGGTAGTGGACATTGGGAAGTACTTGAAAAACAAAACCCATTCTCAAGATTTGTAAGATTAGAAAGCATACCATTAGAAACCAATTCGTTATATGGAACTAGCCTAGCGCAAAGTGCTGATAATTTTACAGCATTAGTAGGCGCACCTAATTATAATAGCGGTGCTGGGTCAGTCATTACTTATAGAACTGACACCAATGGTCAGTATGCTCCCAACATAAATCTTGAATTGCTTGCGCCTCAGGTTGTAGGATTTGGTAATGCAGTTGATTTTGGTAACAGAACCTGGGCCATTGCTGCTGCCAGTGCCAGCCGTAATAACATGGGCTATGCTACTGTGTTGTATCTGGTTCCTGGTACCAACGACTATATCTTTAGTCAACTGTTACTGGCGCCCGATCAAAACTTTGGTCCAACTGAATTTGGCACAGCCGTAACAATCAGCTCAGACGAGCGGTGGATGTATATTAGTGCTCCTGTGGTTAACCGTGTTTATGCCTACGCTAGATATGATTTAGAAGACCAGGAAGTAACTTATATCACCGACGGAGTTACGTCAACATTCAACTATAGTGATCATATCACTATAGATAATACATATCCTAATCAAGTTCAAGTTGAATTGGATAACTTACAGAGCGGTACCAACGTAGACTTAGTTTATGCAGTTGACTATATTGTAGGAATCAATGATATCACATTGTTATCTACACCAACCGCAGGACTACGATTAAACATACGTCGCCGCCAAGCTGCTCAACTAGACAGCGCAACTTACTACGGTGTGCTACAAAATGTAACTTCTGGCACAGGTAATGGTGCTGCATTCACTGTCAACGTAACACGTGGAGAATATTTCCCTACACTAATAGTGGCCGGATCCGGCTATGAAGTAGGCGATACTCTCACAATTTATGGAACAGTAATTGGCGGCACAACTCCTGCTGATGATCTTGAAATTACAGTAGTCACAGTTAATGAAGATACTGGTGCTATATTAACTTTTAGTAGTACTGGGTCAGGTGACAGCACAACTGCTACCTTCCAATTACAAGATTATTTGTACACAGCAACCAACCTCTATGCATTTACAGTAGTAGTTGATGGTGAAATTCAACGTCCACACATTGATTATGAATTCAATGAAGACAGTACAGCCGGCACACAAGATTTAACTTTCTTGTCGTTGCCAGCAGCCGGAGCAATCATTAGTGTGCGCTCATCTACATATTGGCAACCTATAGACACAATCACAGTTGCAGGTCTTGATAATGATGCTAGATTTGGAACAACTCTTGCCACAACCACCGACGGACGGCAGATATTAATTGGTTGTCCGTTTGATGATGCAGTTAATTCTGAGTCCGAAACAATTAACCGTGCTGGCAGTCTTTATGTATTTGATCGCACAGTAGTTAGATATTTGATAACCGACGTTACTGATTTAACTTATGCTATTCCAGGAACATTTGTTGAACCTGTTAGTGTATTATTAAATGGAGTATTTTTAACTAACAGTGCAGAATATATTGGCGGCCAGTTTGCTGTAAGTGGGTCTAATATTGTATTGGCCAATTCAGTTATGCTGACTGTTGGTGATATTTTAGAAATTGAAACAAATCAATTTAACCAAGTCCAAAAAATTGTAGCTGACAATCCAGCAGATGAAAGTGCATTTGGTACTGCCACTGTAATTTGTCCAAACAATTGCAGTATATACACCGGGGCTCCTAAGGACAGTGTTACTCGTCCTCAAGAAGGCAGCGCACAACGTAATATAAATCAAAGTCGTTTGTATGGAGTTATAACTAGCACTATTGCTAATCCTGCATTAACTGTAGGAGACACATTACGAATTAACAATACTGTAGTTACAGTTCCAAATTCTCCTAATAATACTATTGCTGGATTAGTTGATGTTATTAACTCTTCCGGTATACCTAACGTTATTGCATCAACTACACCAGATTTAACTTTTGTTGGAGATGACATCACTCAGACATTCAATATTGGTACACTGTATAGTGCAGCTAGCTCTTATACAACCGTGGTCTACGTTGATGATGTTTTGCAAACTCTTAATTCTGATTATAGTTATAATTCAACTACAAAACAAATTATCTTTGTTAGTGCGCCAGCAGTAAACGCCAATATTGTTGTAGTGTCGGGTAGAATGACTCTTAATGTCATTAACTCTGCTGCTGCCACGTTTGGCAATAAGTTAACAGTGCTTCCTGGAGTCAACGGATCTGCATTTGATGATATCGGTTGGATATCATATACCTTTGCACAAACGTTTGTAAGTCCTAATCCTACTGATTATGCATATTTTGGCAGTAGTTTGGATATTGACTCTAGTGCAGTTAACTTGATCATTGGAGCACCGAATGCCGACACCTACATACCAGTAACATTCGATAGCGGCACCACTTATTTTGACGATCGTAGTACTACATTCTTTAGTATAGTTTATCAAAGCGGTGACGCATATACTTTTGATTTCTTACCAAGTGCCAACGCCAGTGCATCTAATCCAGGTGCGTTTGTATTTGGCCAACAATTGTTTGATACTGTGGTTAAGACTGGCGACCGTTACGGTACTGCTGTAAATTTCCGCAAAGGTCGCTTGATGATTGGCGCTCCTGGAAATGATATCACTGTGTCGGATAGTAATTATGGTATAGTTAGTATCTACGAAAATACCAATAATAGTCCATCGTGGTCGGTCATACATGAAGAACAACCCACTGTAAATATTGATCAACTTAATAGTGTGTTCATGTACGACAGGGTAACCAGCAAAACACAATCATATTTTGATTTCTTTGATCCATTACAAGGCAAGATTCTTGGTGCTGCACGACGTAATATTGATTATTTGGGTGCAGTTGATCCGGCTTCATACAACGTAGGATCTATACATAACAATGGAAATAGTTGGGCAAACGAACACGTAGGGCAAATTTGGTGGGATACAGACACCGTCAGATTCATTGATCCTAATCAAGATGATATTGTCTATGCTAGCCGTCGTTGGGGACAAGTCTTTCCTGGCAGTTCAGTTGACATTTATCAATGGATTTCTAGCGACGTTCCTCCACTCAGTTATACCGGTCCTGGAATTCCATTGAGTACAGAAAGTTATACAGTTAGCACTCAACTGAATAAAGAAAATATTTTTGAAACCAGATATTATTTCTGGGCAAGAGGAATCAACAGTATTGCAGTCAACAGTGGCAAAACACTTAGCCCAGTTGGCATTGCTAGGTATATTGAAAATCCTCGCAGTAGCGGTATTTCTTATATTGCTCCGTTGAATGCCAGCACGTTGGCTATCTACAATGCTCACACACTTATTAGTGCGCAAGATACAATTTTGCATGTAGAATTTGACCGTCAACCAACAGAAGCAAACATACATCAAGAATATGCATTAATTGCCGACGGTAGACCAGACAGTTTCTTAAATGACACATTGTACAGAAAGTTACAAGATAGTTTTTGTGGCACCAATGCAGCCGGAGCAAGTGTTCCAGACCCATTACTAAGCCCACCCGAACAGTATGGTGTACAATTCCGCCCAAGACAAAGCATGTTTGTTGATCGCTTTTCAGCATTGAAAAACTATTTGACTCGCGCAAATACAGTATTCAAACAGTATCCAATTGTAGAAACCAAAAGTTTATTGTTATTAAACAGTAGAGAACTAGAACCAGCAGCTGGTTCAGGAGAGTGGAATCAACGACTGACAAATCTTGACGAGCTTAGTTTCCAAAATTTAAATGAAGTACCGCTGGGCTGGAGATATCTAATAGATTCCGACAGTAGCGAAAATGGTCTTTGGACTATCTATGAAGTAGAAACTGGATTATTGCCAGGCGAACGAACAACGGTATTAGTTCGAGTACAAAACTACGATACTCGTCGGTATTGGAACACCATTGATTGGTACCAACCTGGTTACAACAATACAATTAATCCAATAACTGAGGTACCGTATTACTCAGAACTGACCACATTATCATTATCTGCAGCACCAATTGGCAGTAGTGTTAAGGTAACAGCAAATGCACAAGGCAAGTTTGAAATTTATCTGCGTGTTGATACTGGATGGGAACGTGTTGGCTTGCAAGACGGTACTATTGAAATTAAAGAAGAGGTATGGAACTATAGTGTTGGAAACTTTGGATTTGACGTTGAAGTATTTGATGCCCAGTACTTTGATCAAGAACCCACCACCGAGACTCGCAAAATAATTCAAGCTATTAACGAAGAGCTATTCACCGATGATCTATTAATTGAAAGAAATCGTAGTTTAATTTTAATGTTCAATTTTATCTATAGTGAATTTGCAGCTCCGGAATGGTTATTAAAAACTAGTTTGATTGATGTAGATCATAAGATCCGAGCATTGTTACCATATCAAAATTATCTTCAAGATAATCAAACCTTTGTGTTGGATTACATTCAAGAGGTTAAACCATATCATGTGCAAATACGTGAGTTTAACTTAACCTACGACGGATTTGATTCTTACCCAGGTAGTTTAACAGACTTTGATGTACCAGCATATTATGATCTCAATTTAGAAATACCACAATTTGTTAGCCCAGTGTTGCTTCCGTATCAAAAGAGCGGTAGCACAGTTGAAAGCACAATTAGTGACTCTGCGTCAGATTCGGAGATCTGGTTGCAATGGCCTTGGACACAATGGTTTAGTAATTATGTCTTGTATATAGAACAAATAACCATTAATAATGCTGGGATCGGATATACAACAGCGCCTGCGGTCACTGTTGGAGCAGAATGGCAACCTAGTACTGCTTACGGCTTAGGCGAACAATTATTTTATGGCACAAATCTTTACACAGTAACATCGGCCGGTACAACAGGAATGTTGGCACCAGAATTTACATTAGGCACCAAGGTAGACGGAACCGCATCGTTAACTTATGTTGGTACTCCTGCCACTGCTGTAGCAGTTGTAAACAGTGCCGGCCGAGTGATAGAAGTGTCACTCGATATTGACGGATATGGATACACCACAACTCCGGCAATAACATTCACCGGAGGTGGCGGAATTAGTGCAACGGCTAGTGTTATAATGAACAACGACCTGGTACGTGCAATTAAAACCACAATCAAATACGACCGTTATCAATATCAGACAACTATAGTCGACTGGGAACCAAATGTCGACTACGACAACGGAACTCAAGTACGTTATCTCAATAAAGTCTGGGAAGCGGACAATCCGGATAGTAGCGTAATTAACTCTCCAGTCTTTAATTTTGAAGACTGGAACCTGGTCTCAGCAAGCACATTAAGTGGTGTAGATCGTACAATGGGTCTATATGTACCAACTGTAAACGAGCCTGGATTAAGTTTACCATTGTTGATTGACGGAGTTGATTACCCAGGGGTTCAAGTTTATGGACCAAACTTTGATCAAAATACCGGATTTGATGTTGGCAATTATGACATTAATCCATTCGACAACATATCATTTGGACCAGAGGGACGTCCTACATACGATCCAGGAATATTAGATGCAATCTATGGCAGTCAATACCTTGATGTGTACTTAGGAACTCGCCCAACCGATGTTAATGTAGACGGCGGTGCTTACATTGATACCTACAGTAGTCATGCTCCAGAAGAATTGATTCCGGGCAGTGAATTTGATACCTTAGACATGCGTGTTTATACACGCAGTGGTAGCGATTGGGATTTAAATGGGCATGGATTCCCATTGCAAACAATCAAGTTTGTATACTCAGCTACTAATACAACATTTAGTTGGGCCGGAATATTACCGTATCCAGTTACAGTATTGGTATTCAATCAAACCACTGGAATCCAGTTAGTTGAAACTTTTAATTACACTATTGATTATGTAAACCAAACAGTTACTATCCTTAATAGTGCAAATAATAATGATATAATTGCCATTGCGGTATTTGCATTAGGTGGCGGTAATCAGTTGTATGACAATCTGTTCAATGGCGCCGATGTAGTTGATGAGATTGTTATTCCTGTGCTATATAGTCAAATTTTTGAATTAGGTATTTTTGTAAATGGATTTCAAAATGCAAATTACACCTATGAACCACAATGGTCAACAACTGGAATCACACGTACATACAATCCTGTTGGCAGCAGCGGCACAACTTTAGTAGTTACAAGCACCGTCGGCATCTCAGTAGGAAGTATTATTACTGGTACTGGGTTTACTTCTGGGCAAACTGTACTTGGTAAAATAAACGAAACCACATTGACCATTAGCTCGGCCCCAGACAGCACTCCAGACGGCGCATTAACCTTTAGAGCTAATACCGGCAATACTGTTATCACATTTGGAGAAACATTCACTGGCACTGACGAAATTAGTGTTACTGCGCTGGGCCCAACTATTGTAAATGAAGTTCCAATTAATTACGGGTGGAGCACTGCACAGACTGAAAGATTTGTAGCTGACGGAATTTCTACAACATTCACACTAGGTTATTCAATGGCATACACTAATCCTGTAAATGTGGTTGTCACAGTTAACGGATTAAGAGCTAGAACAGCAGGCGGAATAGAATATATCAGTGATGGCAGCAGCTTAGTATTTGAGTTGCCAACTCGTTTAGGATTTACACAGGATCTTATTTCAGAAAACGAAGTAGTAGTTTATAAAAATAGTATTCCGCTAACACTGTATGCTGATTACTATGTTGATCCATACATACCTGGAATCAATCGCACAATCACGTTGAATTTTAATCCCGAGCCTGGCGATGTAATTTTGGTTTATGTAACTACAAATGCACAAGCATTTGTTGTAGGCAATCAGTTGTTCTTTGCAGTGGATCAAGGATTAACACCAATTCTAGGCGATATCATAACAATAACAAGCTGGAATGATACAAGACAGCAAAACATGTTGACGCAGGTCTGGGTAGGACCTGTAACAGACGGCGTGTTAATTGCAGAAGCTTACGATACTACCGACTTTGATGCCGGCGATATTACCGGAACTCCTGGAAGTTTTGATTATAGTACTAGCTCGGCAGCAACATTTACAGCTAACCAATTGTATTTACGAACCGGTCAAACCAATCCTGATCGGTTATGGGTAACGCTAAATGGTCATAGACTATTCTCAGGATCTGGTTATGTGTTGTCTGGAAACGAAATAATATTAGCATCGGGTGTAATGAGCCCAGGTGATATTGTCATAGCTACAGAATTTACAGAAAGTGTAATTCCAGAAGCCATGGCATTCAGAATCTTCCAAGACATGCGTGGATTACAACTCACTTATAGAATAACCGACAGCACTACAACTTCTTTGGTACAAGAACTAGGTCAATTTGACGATGTGGTATATGTTGATGATGCTAGCAAACTTGGATCACCAAGTTTAAATGATAATATCTGGGGTGTAATCACAATCAACGGCGAACGTATCATGTATCGTTATAGAGATACCATAACCAATACTGTGTATAGTTTGATGCGTGGCACAGGCGGAACCGCTGCAAGCTCGCATGCAATCGACAGCTTGGTATATGATATGGGACGTGGAAATTTATTACCAGCACAGTTCCAAAATTACGTAGTTAGCAATACACAAGTTGCCAACGGTACAACCACTACATTTACTGCTGATAATATTACTACATATTTTGCAGAAGACAGCACATTGTCTGATGACACAGTTGAAGTATATGTGGCTGGAATACGTCAACAAGGCACCTACTTTATCTCAGACGATGCGCCAGTTGTAGTTAATTTCTACGTGGCGCCGTCAGAAGGAGTAGAAATAACAATATTAGTGCGTCGCGGAGTGACCTGGTATGCACCTGGCATAAACACCCCTAGCAACGGTGTAGCATTACAGGATACCAATACCCAGGCTGCAAGGTTTTTACGGGGTGCAATTTAAGGCTAAATAAATCATGAAGCAAAATAGCACTCAACAACAACCAACAGCACCTGCTACTAATAATAAGCGGCCAAACGATACTGGCGCTATTTCGGTTGAAGGACACGTGAAAATTTTTGATCCTAAAACTAAGGAAATATTTGTGGAGAAACGAGCATGATTATTCAGCCAGGGCTGACCAAAATTGAAGGTTTTGTAAAAATTACAGACCCAAATTCAGGAGAAGTTTTAGTAGATAAAAAGAACGCTATTCATTATGAGAATATTTCCATTGCAATGGCACAATCGCTTAGTGATAGAGATGTAGGTTTTATCTATCAAATGGCATTTGGAAACGGCGGTAGCAGTGTAGATCCCACTGGTGTTATTACCTATTTGCCTCCTAATACCACAGGTCAAAATGCTGACTTGTACAACGAAACTTATGCCAAAGTAGTTGATGATAATTCAGCTGCTGATACAGATCCTACAAATAATAAAATGACAGTGTTGCACACTCCTGGGCGTGTGTATACAGATATATTAGTGACATGTTTGTTAGACTACGGCGAACCGCCCGGACAACAAGCATTTGATAACAGCACCAATTTCAATGGTGACTATGTGTTTGACGAATTAGGTTTAAAATGTTGGAACGGTAGTGCTACTGATTTACGCCTTATCACCCATGTAATTTTTCACCCAGTACAAAAGAGTTTGAATCGTCAGATTCAAATTGATTATACTTTACGTATTCAAACGCTGACTAATTTGAGTGCCACATAAATATGGGTACATTAAGAAGCGGTAAATACTTGACCAGGACGGAGCAGAAATAAATGGCATATACAATTAACCTTACAAATGGTACTATCTTTGCGGTAATCGCAGATGGTACTATTAATACATCTAGTTCAATGACCTTAATTGGTAAGAACTATGCTGGATACGGCGATTTCTTAGATGAAAACTTTATTCATCTATTAGAAAATGGTGCAAACACTACAGCACCTGGTGCTCCGCTAACTGGACAATTATGGTTTGACACTAATTCTGGAGTTAACCAACTTAAAGTTTACAACGGTACGGTATTCAAAACCATTGGTGCTGCTACAGCTAGTGCTAGTGCACCAGTAAGTAACTCAATTGGTGACTTGTGGTACGATACAACTAATGCTCAGCTCAAAGTTTACACTGGTACACAATGGCTATTAGTTGGTCCACAGTTTACAGCAGGCACAGGTGTTACCGGTGCCATCGTTGACACCATTGTTGACAACACCGCAGTTAGCCACGTTGTTATTAAATTGTTTGTACAAGACAGCGTAGTTGGCATTATTAGTAAGGATGCAGCATTTACTCCTCAGGTGGCCATTTCTGGATTTACATCAGTTCTTCCTGGTATTACATTAAGCACATTGGTAGGAAGCCAGGTACCATTATTTCAAGGTACTGCAACAAATTCTCAAGCATTAAATGGGTTACTCAGTAATCAATTTATGCGAGCTGACACAAATACTGCAACCACAGGTACATTAGGCGTACTCAATAACGGTGGCGTGAGTGTAGGCTTGAACTCCGACATGCGTTTAACTGTAGCCGGAACCCAAGCTCAAATATACAATCAAACCAGTAACGGCAATTTAGTTATTGGTGTTAACGTAGGCGGTGTGTTGACACCAGCCCTATCTATTTTAGGAACTACTGCCACAGTTGGCGTAGTTGGCATTACAAATCTTAACGGCAACGGTGTAGGTAACATTGGTAGTAGTTCTGGTTACTTTAATACTGTGTTTGCCAAGGCAACTTCTGCACAATACGCTGACGTTGCAGAACGTTTTGCAATTGATTTTGAACAACCAGCAGGTACTGTAGTTGAATTAGGCGGCACAGCAGAGATTACTTGTGCAGTTGACGAATTGAGTGAAAAAGTTTTTGGAGTTATCAGCACACAAGCTGCTTACTTGATGAATTCTGGTGCAGGTACTGACGCAACTCATCCGCCAATTGCGATGACAGGTCGTGTACCTGTGCGTGTAGTTGGTAGTATACGCAAAGGTGATCGCTTGGTCAGTGCTGGTAACGGTTTGGCTCGTGCAGCTCAACCTGGTGAAGCAACAGCGTTTAACACCTTGGGTCGTGCATTGCATGATAAATTAGAAGACAACGAAGGTGTTGTAGAAGCGATTGTTACAATCAAATAATTAGGAAGCAACAATGACGTACACATCAGGCTCACTAATTGAAGCCACAGACTATAATGGATTTGCCAATAATACTTCGGGCGCCAACGTAAACGGCATCTGGGGCACAGGCGCAACAGACAAAGGCTACGGCCAAAGTACAACCTTAAGCACAGTTGCAATTGGCGCAACAGTTACAGCTACTCAGTGGGCCGATTTAAACAACAGAATTACTAGCCTGGCTAATCATACAGGAACAACAATTACATCACGTACCAATCCTACAGCAGGTAGTACCATTAGTATTTTATCTGCATTAAACACAGATTTAACAAACTGCACAACCAATCGAGGAAATGCAGTGGCCAGCGGAACAACTAGTTCAACTTGGTCCGGCAACACAGCCAAAACCAGTACCACTGGGTCTGGTGCTAGTTCTTGGACCATTACTTGGACTCACGTTATTACATTTCCAAGCGCCGATCAAGCACGTTACTTCTGGAATGCAGGTGGATTAGTTCGTTTAGATATGAGCAAAACATCAACTGGAACAGTTAATGATCCTAACTGGAATACCTTTGTTGGTACTGTTGGTACACTATATATAAGTGGACGTGTAAATAATGCATCTCAAACAATTGGGGGTGTTGCTTACACCGGAACGACTCGTGTAGGCGGCACAGGCACACCAAGTCCGTTTGCTACAACAACTGGATGGTACAGTTTAACTCCTGGCGCAGCCGCAAGTACATTATTTCAATTAAACAGTACAGTAAGTCCTTATACAGGCGATTATGTGCGTGTACAAGCCGCAGTCAACGCAGGAAGCACTACACTGACACTAACTACAACTTGGTTTGATGCTGGAACTGGAGTAAGTTCGAACATTTCGGGTGGTACTGATACTGCTAGCCCGTATTCAACATTTGGAACAGCACCGGCAGTATTATGCCGTTATGTACCACCGGCAACAACATACCTTACCAACACCTGGGGTACACCTTCAATTGCAGCTTCAGTGGCCTAATCGGTTACTGAACGTTTCACCAAAAGGGTCGTAGACCCTTTACCTTTACCTTTAGTTGTAGTATAATATACACATGGATACTGACCAACTGATTCAACATAGCCGCGCCCGTTTTGACCATGTGACCGCACGTCGGTTACTCAAAGAAAAATATCAGGCTAAATTTATTTTTGCACACGCTGGTGGAATGTGGCAAGCTGGTCCAGTACTATTATCAACTTTAAATTGCTGTACTATGGATAAAGATGTGGTAATATTAGACCTCTATGAAAATCCTGTTAAAATTAATACTAAAGAACTCTGGAACTTGGCCGCTCAACGCTGGCAAGAACAAATGAATGCCTGGTTGATAGAATACGAAAGTTTAAATCAAAAAAGATGACCACCGGTGCATTGATATTTGCCTACAACAATGATCAAATTGACTATCTTGCAATGGCTCGTTGGTCCGCCAAGAACATTGACCGGCATTTGAATATTCCCACAGCAATTGTAACCAACAAGACGTTCACCGAACAAGCATACGAGCGATGTATTGTAGTAGAAACAACCGGCAACAATCGCAGGTACTTTAGTGACTACAATACAAATGTAGAATGGCACAATACCAATCGCATGGATGCATACAATCTTAGTCCATGGAATAGAACATTAGTAATTGATGCTGACTATGTTGTGGCCAGCAATCAATTAAAAGTTATGCTAGATTCTAATTTAGAATTTACCTGTCATAATCAAGCATACGACATTACTGGACTCAGCGACTTTACTGATTTAAATGTATTTGGATTAAACAACATGCCCATGAGTTGGGCCACTGTTATGATTTTTGATCGTTGCCAACAGGCAAAACTTATTTTTGAAATGATGAGTATGATAAAGGACAACTGGGATTACTACAAGCAATTGTATCACAATACCAGTCCCAGTTACAGAAACGATCATGCGTTGAGTATTGCAGTAAACACAGTTAATGGACATACTTTAGATTATACAGCCGTGCCGTGGCAATTGGCAAGTCTAACACCTGGACACAAACTAGAGTGTATAGACCTAGACCAGTATCGAATCAACTATGTTACTCCGCAAGGTCGTCAACAGTATATTGAAATTGCAAATCAGGATTTTCATGCCATGGGAAAACAACAACTAGGAGAAATCGTTGCCAGTTATTCATGAACGTGGTTACTTGATTCCGGCTATCAACAGTACCGATGTTGACTATGTGTACTGTGCAGAGCAATTGGCACAATCAATTCTGAAGTTTCATCCTGACGCACATGTGACTATTCTAACTAAAGAAATGTTGCCATTTGGCGATGTTGGTGGATATGCTAACGATTGGCAAGTATTTTGGGCCAGTCCGTATAGACAAACTATTAAATTAGAAGCCGATATGATTGTTGCAAGCCCTATTGATCATTGGTGGACATTGTTTGAACATCGTGATGTAGTTATTAGTCAAGGAGCCAGGGACATTTATGGACAACCAGCAACAACACGTTTTTATCGTAAAATATTTGACGAAAATATGTTGCCGGATATTTACAACGCTATTACCTATTGGAGGCTAAGTCCGATCGCTAATAAATTTTTTGATTCGGTACGTGCTATATTTGAAAATTGGGAACAATATCGACGTTTATTAAAGTTTGCAGAAGATGTACCAAGTACTGATGTGGTATACGCAATGGCCGCACAAATAGTAGGAGTTGAAGAAGTGACCTTGCCAACGGGACTAGGCCCCAACATTGTACACATGAAACAACATGTTACTCCTATGCAAGGTGCCGATTGGACAAAAGAATTAACATGGGAAACAAATCCATTTAGGATCAACACAGTGGCGCAACATGGGTTTGTGCATTATCATCAAAAGGAGTGGACATATGAGTAAAGACGAAGATAAACTTAAACACAGCAAACGTATTCATCAAAAGGATAGCGTTGTAAAAAATAAAATGAAGGTAGCCAAAGCATATGGATGGAAACATGTGTTGGCCAATCCGCACAAGTATCTTAAATGTAGTCTTTTTAGTTGTGGCAATTCAAACTGTATTTTTTGTATGAATCCACGCAAGGCATTCAACGAGAAAACCATGCAAGAGCGCAAGTTTGATGCCAAAATTAAAGCAGACAAAAATCAAGATGAGTAATGGTACAACCGACAACTTTTGGAAAGTATTTAATAATCTAGAACCGTGGACACCACCGGTGGTGTCATTTAGATTGTATTATGATAACAACGGTTGGCCAGTTTGCTACAGCATGGAAGACTTGCCGGGCAACTATATCGAATTGGATGCAGAAACATATCAACGTGGCCCAACTAACGCAAGAGTAGTTGACGGAAAGTTAACCATTGTCAAGCCGCCAATTACTATTTTAAAGTTAGTGCCCGATCAACTCACAGGCACTACCTGTGATCCACGTGATGTCACAGTTATTGTTGATCCTGACCAAGCGCATACTAAATGGAGTGTAAAAGCGTATGAAGTATAATGTTGATATTGCAGATTTAGATTGTATCTATCTAACCTACGAAGAACCGACTGCTGAAGAAAATTGGGTTAAGATTAAAAACATGGTACCGTGGGCTCGTCGTGTAGACGGCGTTAAAGGGTCCGATGCAGCTCACAAGGCCGCAGGCAAGGCCAGCAATACTGACCGTTTTATTCTCATCGATGGCGATAATGTTCCGGATTCTGCATTCTTTAATCTTACACTTGAACTAGACGATACCAATAACGATTGTGTATTTCGTTGGCGAGCAAAAAATCATGTTAACGGACTCATGTATGGCAACGGCGGATTAAGTTGTTGGACCAAACAGTTTGTTGAGAACATGCGTACACATGAAGCCAGTGACGGGGCTGTAGAAAATGATGTAGAATTTTGTTTTTACCCAAATTATATTGCCATGCATGATTGTTACAGTGTAACATATCCAAACGGTTCGGCATTTCATGCTTGGCGAGCAGGATTCCGCGAAGGTGTAAAAATGTGTCTTAACAAAGGTGCTCGCCCTAGTTTGTCGGAGTTTCAAGAACGAGTACATCAAAGAAATTTAGATCATCTTACCATTTGGCACAATGTTGGACGCGATGTAGAATACGGAATCTGGGCCATTGCTGGTAGTAGAATGGGCACTTACATGACCATGTTAACTGAATGGGACTATAAGCAAGTGCAAGACTTTGATGCATTGGCGGAGTTATGGAAAACAGTTGAATCAACTGATCCTGAGTTGCTAGCAGGGCGTGTTGCTGAAGATTTAAACACACAATTAAACTTGCCAATGACCATGATTGACAATCGTGCCAGCGCATTTTTTAAACACCACTATCGTAGTAATTGGCATAACCTGGGTATAATGGTTAGAGAACTTGATGTCATTAGAAATCAAGAAGGCTGGTAATGACCAATAAAGGCGACGAAGTGAACAAGGATTTTAAAAGTAAATTCTTAAGCAGTGCCGAGGAAATGAAAGCCAACTTAGGGCATGCCATGTGCCTGGCCAAATGGAAGCAGGTTAGTTTACATTTGCCTACAGGATTAAACAATAGTTGCTATCATCCACCTTTGCATGCCATACCTCAAGAGTTATTGAAAGATAATCCTAGTGCGTTACATAACACTCCGCACAAAAAAGAACAACGCAAAATTATGTTACAACAAGAGCGTCCATCAGAGTGTAGTTACTGTTGGGCAATGGAAGATAATGACAAACTGTCTGACAGACATTATCGTAGTGGTGAGCCCTGGGCTGCCAAAGATTTTACAGCTATTATGAATAGCACAGGAGAAGAAGATGTTGTACCTAGTTATGTGGAAGTTAATTTTAATCACGCTTGTAATCTTAAATGTAGTTACTGTAGTCCTCAATTTAGCTCAAGCTGGCAACAAGAAGTGGATCAGCTTGGCGCTTACCCTACTAGCACTCAACACAATGACCCTAGTTACTTCACTGGTAATCGCAGGCCAATTCCTGTAAGAGAAGATAATCCTTATGTAGATGCATTCTGGCAGTGGTGGCCAGAATTATATCCTGAACTAGAACACTTCCGCATGACTGGTGGTGAGCCTATGTTAGATAAAAACACCTATCGTGTGTTTGATTATGTGTTAGCTAATCCTAAACCCGATTTGCATTTGAATGTAACCAGTAACTTTAGTGTTGATGAAAAGTCGTGGCAAAAGTACAAGGGCTATGTCAAAGAGTTGTGCGAAGGTGAAAAGATTGAACACTTCATGCAGTATGTTAGTTTAGATGCGTGGGGCACACAAGCAGAGTACATACGCAATGGTTTAGATTTTGAATTGTTATGGGATCGTGTCAATCAATTCCTAACAGAAATTCCGGGCCGCAATTCAATTACATTTATTATCACAATGAATAATTTAAGTGTTACCAGCTTGTCGCATTTGTTTGCTGGCATACTGGGTCTTAGAACGCTGTATTCAACAACCTATCAACGAGTTTGGTTTGATACTCCTGTGCTAAGAACACCCACCTGGCAAAGTTTACAACTACTACCAGAAAGCTATGCAGAACAACTAGAACACTTGTGGGCTTGGATGTTGCGACAAATTGAAACAGAAGAGACTCGCTTTCAAGGATTTAAGGATTACGAAATTGCTCGATTAGATCGAGACATTGCGTGGATGCGTGATGGACAAAAACTAGACACCGCATACATCAATCAAAACAAAGCAGACTTTCATAAATTCTTTGCCGAACATGATCGTAGACGAGGAACTGACTTTTTGGCAACATTTCCAGAAATGTCAACCTGGTGGCAAGAATGTGCCCACTGGGCTAGAATACTGTAAATAATACCTCCAATGAATGATCTTGAATTTAAACAAAAAATACTAGACTCAAAAAGCTCTAGCTTCTGTGCCGCTAAATGGTACAATGCCACCATATGGCTAGGCTCTGGTCAAACCACCAGTTGCCACCATCCTCCTGCACATGCAATTGATCTTGAAGCAATTAAACTCAATCCCAAAGCTATACATAATACTGAACAAAAGAAACAAGATCGTGCAATGATGCAACGTGGCGAACGTCCTGCCGGCTGTGAGTATTGTTGGAAAATTGAAGACATGGGCCGCGACGCCATTAGCGACCGTGTGTACAAAAGTAAAATTTACCCTATAGAAAGTTTAGACAATGCTTATCATACTGAATCAAATAATGATGTCAATCTTAGAACTCTTGAAATTGCTTTTGACCGTACTTGTCAGTTTGCTTGCAGTTATTGTAATCCTGCCTTTAGTAGCACCTGGGTTAAAGATATTAAAACTAGCGGACCTTATGTGGATCTTGTTAGTGATGGTCGCAATCATTTTACTCATGTACATGAGTCTAGTCAGTTGTATAACTTTGGTGACACTAATCCTTATGTAGAAGCTTTCTTTGCTTGGTGGGAATCAGACTTACATAAGACATTGCAAGAATTAAGAATCACCGGCGGTGAACCACTTATGAGTGGAGAAACTTGGAAGTTATTAGATTGGTTTAAAGAAAATCAAGGAAGATCACAAACAAGATTGGCTATTAATAGTAACCTAGGAATGGATCGCATCAAGCTATTAGAATTTATACATCGTGTTAAGGATCTACCACACTTAGAAATCTATACCAGTCAGGAATCTACAGAACAACAAGCTGAATATATTAGAGATGGTCTTGACTACGAACAATGGCTAGACAATGTTGAAGAATTGTTACAACATGAAGTAATCCGAGCTTTACATTGTATGTGTACTATTAATGCATTATGTTTAGATAGTTTGCCAGATCTATTGGATCGATTATTAGCATTAAAACGTAGTCATAGTCGTGAACGTGTGAGTTTTACATTGAACATATTGCGCTTTCCTAGTTTTCAAAGTGCATTAGTATTGCCAGATTACATTAGAGACCAATACCGACACAACTTAACACAATGGCTCAAGATCAATGAAAGTAATCCACTGTTACAAGAACACGAAATCAATCATGTAAAAAGATTGATAGACTATTTGGACATAGTTAAAACACCGCACTCAGATGCATTTGATCTTCCTAAATTACACAACGATTTTAAACAATTTTATAAACAATATGATACTCGTAGAAATAAAAACTTTGCCAAAACGTTCCCCACACTTAACGATTGGTTTGAAACATTATGATTAATCAAACTATAGATAATCTACATAAAGAGTTTGATGTAGTAACCGTAATTGAGTTGGATCACTGGCATACTCTACACTACCAACAAGCACAAGCCTGGTTGATCGATCAATTAAAAGCTGTACACAAATCAGAATTTCAACCACGCGAAAGAATACTAATTATACAACGGGCGGGTGATGTGTATGTTAAAAATAACAGCGTTGGATTAGCCTTGCGAAATTTGCAAATAATTCTTAACGAAAATAATTTTAGTAATTTTTTTATAACACTTGTTTCTAATAATCCTAATTTAACTCAGGAGTTGGAATTTATACGCACAATTAGTACAGACCCTGTGCCTATCACTGGCATCTATTGTGATGATGGAATATATCAATCTAAAGTGATTGATCGACATCCAACTAGTAATAAAGAAATTTATCATTATGACAGCGTCAACCCATTGAAAATTAGTTTGAATGAACTAAGTGATAGAGAAGTATTTTTGTTGACCAAAAGTAAAACATTCTGCATGTATCCTTGGATACATTTACACGCATGGCCCACTGGACAAGCGTTTCCTTGTTGCATGGCTGACCGAGCAGGACAAGTTGGGGATTGTAGAACTCATACCATGGAGCAAATCTGGAATAACAAGCCCATGAAACAGTTGCGTCAGGACATGTTGAGTGAGCAACCAAATGCAGCCTGTACTAGATGTTACGAACAAGAGGAATCTGGATTCTTTAGTGGTAGAAAAAGTGCCAACAAGCATCAAGGACATTTAATAAATCGTGTATTAGAAACACAACCCGATGGGCACTTGGATCGATTTGAAATGACCTACTGGGATATACGTTTTAGTAACTTGTGCAATCTACGTTGCCGTAGTTGTGGATATATTTTTAGTAGTCAATGGCACCAGGATCAAAGCAAATTAGTTGGCAACGATTGGGGCAAACAAAACCCAGTATTGTTGTATGCTGGAAAGCATAAAACTGACATGTGGGAACAATTGATTCCGCACTTGGACTATGTTGAACAAATTTACTTTGCCGGCGGCGAACCGTTGCTTATGGAAGAACATTACAATATTCTTGATGAACTAGATCGTCGAGGTAGGCATGATGTACGTTTGATTTACAATAGCAATTTTACAGAAGTTCGATTAAAAGATAGAACAGTGTTTGACTATTGGAAAAAATTTGAAAGTGTTGCTGTGGGTGCCAGTCTGGATGCTATGGGTCCGCGTGGCGAGTATATACGCAAAGGAACCAATTGGGATCAGGTTGAACGTAATCGTGAACAAATGTTAGAAATTTGTCCAGAAGTAGATTTTTACATTAGTTCTACACTCAGCATAATGAATGCCTTGCATCTTCCTGATTTCCACAGAACCTGGGTTGACAAAGGATATATTAAACCGCAAGACTTTAACATTAATATTTTGCAAGACCCCGAACACTATCGTATAGATATTTTGCCTGACGCATACAAGAAAAAAATACAAGACAAGTACGAAACACATTTAGAATGGTTACGTCCGCAAGATCGTCTTACTCGTGCCACCACAGGATTTGAAAGTGCAATTACATTTATGAATAACACTCATGAACATAGTCAACAACGCATGGCAACATTCTGGCACAAGACACAAGAACTAGACACGCTTAGAAAAGAAAATATTTTAGAAGTTATACCAGAGATGACGGAAATCAAATGAATCTACCGCACAATAAATTTTGTGTATTGCCATGGGTCAGTTTAGAAACCAGCCCAATTGGCACAGTACGTCCGTGTTGCTTGGCCGAAGAAGAAATTGTAGACAATGCAGGCGACAAATTTAATTTAAGTACAGCACAATTTGGCACCATACAAAACAGCCAGTACATGCGCAATTTGCGCAGAGAGTTTTTAGATGGCAAACAACCACAAACCTGTCGCAAGTGTTTTCGAGAAGAACGCAGTGGACGTACCAGCAAGCGTATGCATACATTAGACCGACTCAAACACATGTTGCCCGAACAAGATTGGACTATAGATGCCAAGCCTTTAATGTTCTTGGATTTAAAGTTAGGCAATATCTGTAATCTTAAATGTCGAATCTGTGGATCATGGTCGAGCAGTACATTTGCCACAGAAGAATTACAATTCCTATCTCCTGGAGAGAAAAAGTCTAGTCATCATTACACCATGCTCAAACAAGGTGCATGGCCTAGAGAAAATCCTATGTTTTGGTCAGAAATAGACAAGGTAGTGGATCAAATTCAATACATTGAATTCACAGGTGGCGAGCCATTTATGATTCGCGAACACTTTGACATGCTGAAAGGATTAGTTGATCGCGGCATTGCTGGCAATATTGAAATACACTACAACACCAACGGAACACAGTATCCAGAAGATGTTGCTGATATATGGAAGCATTTTAAATTAGTAGAAATAGCCATCAGTGTAGATGATGTAGGTGCACGTTTTGAATATCAACGTTCAAACGCTGTGTGGACAGAAGTTGTTGCCAACATTGAACGCTTCAAAGAATTGCGACGTAATTACTCCAACATACAATTGCAATTTTGTTGTACTGTTAACGTGTTTAATGTTTACTACTTGGAAGATCTGGCAGACTATGTTTATGCCCAGGAATTTGATTTTGTTTACTGGAATATGATGCATGAAGCCTATTACTTTAGTATCTCTACACTACCCGAAACAGCCAAGGTAGCTATAGCTGATCATTTAAAGTTGGCCAAAGTCAGCGAGTCAGTCAGAAAAGAATTTAGTCAAATTATAGACTTTATGAACAATGGAGCCAGTTTAGATGGCGACATATTACGAATGAGAATACAAGATTTAGATCGCAAACGCAATCAAAATTTGAATGATGTAGAACCAGAATTTGCTAGGTTAATAAATTATGACAAACACTAATCGCCCTGAAAACTTATGTATGGCTCCATGGACTCATACCTATCTTAGTCCGCAAACTGAACGCCGTATGTGTTGTGCATCAAGAGAGCCTGCACAAAATTTTGAACAGTATATAGATACCAAGAGTGGAACTGGAACATATATTCCAATTACTTTAGACGAACACTGGAACAGTGATCATATGAAAAGTGTTCGAGTACGCATGATGGCCGGCGAAACGCTTCCTGAGTGTGAAGTATGCAACAACAAACTGTTAAACACAGATGTATATCGCAGTTACTTTAATAGTCTATTTGGTCACAAGTACACAGATGCCATTGCTGCAACACAACCTGATGGATACACTACAACAAAGCCAGTGAGTTGGGATTATAGATTCAGCAACTACTGTAATTTTAAATGTAGAATGTGTGGCGACATGTTAAGTTCTGCTTGGGAAGTTGAGCAACGAGTACACAACATGATTGACTGGACAAATCCTAAGAATGCATGGTTACAACCAGAAATACGCAAACAAATATTTGAATTTCAAAGCAGTCAAATTGAACAAGAATTTCATGATGCGGTAGAAGAACACAGAATCGAAGAAGTGTATTGGGTCGGTGGCGAACCGTTAATGTACGAACAACACTGGCGTTACATGACACGCATTATTGAACTAGGCGACGGTCCACGAGTATATGCAAGATATAACAGCAACCTAAGTCGTATTGATTATAATCACATAAACTTATTTCGTGACATCTTGGCCCATGTAAGAGATTGGCAAATGTGTGCTAGTCTAGACGGCACAGGTAAAATTGGTGAGTATATTCGCACTGGATTAAAATACAATGAATGGTTAGACAATTTCAAAGAAGGTATGAAGCATACACGTCACGCTAGACAAATGCGTATAGACTTTACATTAACTTTGCCAGGAATGTTTGAAGTTGAAAACATCATGAAACTAAGCCAAGAATTAGGTGCAGGAGTATTGGCCAAAGTAATCTTTGCATTTTCCCCAAACATCATAATGAGTCCATTGGCACTGCCGCGATACTTGTTAGATCCCTGGTTTGATGAGTTAGAAACAGTAGCATCTGGTGCTATGCTAGACATCTTGACCCAATTACGAGTACGTCCTACATTTGAAGAACAATGGCCAGATACATACCAACAAGGGCTTGTGGAAGGTAAGCGTCGTATGTTACAATTAGAAAGCATACGAAATCAACCTATAACCATGCAAGAAATATTAGCCGCTCGTCCTGAAGTATTAAAATGGTGGAATCAAATTGAAAGTTAAAGTAGTACTACGTAATCCCTTACAACATCGTGATCAAGTTGATTATACAATCGACGTGCAGGATCATGCATTGGCGCACGACTGGATTACGGCTTTAAAATTGTTACTACAATCGGGCAAGCCCGTAGAGAAGAATTTTTGTTTTATGGGTTTTCCAAAAACAGCAAGAAATTTAGAATACCTCTGCAAGGAAATAAATTCTGCAATTGCACAAATAAACACACACTTTTCAGACTACAGGATTGATGATCATTTTACACCTGACGCATGCAGAGCACCGGACTGGGCCGACCATGGACCTAATCATGAATTGTTTAATAGCATACACAATCATTTTGAACGATTGCAAGGTACAGTATGGAGTCTGAGCAATTACTATAGACAAGCTGACTACGCTACCAAGTATGCAATACGACAGCTAAACAATCTTTGTCACGAAATGGAAAACTTGATATTAAGTCAGCGGCAGGAACGCACAGTACCTGAATGGGTACGTCCTAGTCAAATCACAACTTGGCTTACTGCCGACCGTTACAACTTGCGTCCTGAGCATAGACAAGGGTTTGCTACAAACGGATATGATCGAGTACTAGGCGGAGTATACATGCATTGGACTCAAATTGGAAAAACTTTATTTGAAGTATGGCGCGACGAAGGTGCACCCGACTTAACTGATACCGTATGCGAAGCCATTACTGAATTACGATATTACTCAGGTGAGTTTGATGTTGAATGGGGAAACAGCATAGTTGAGTGTGACATTAAGTGTGCCTGGCATACTAGAGAACAAGAACAATTCCGTGCATGGCTTGTAAAGAATGGGCGAGATCCTAAGAATGTTGATTTAAGTCTAGGCTATTTGCCATTGGGACAAGTTGACTTGTTAAATAGTTTTGGAACCACGCATTATCAAGACATTTGGAATATATTAAGCAATCATCTAGATATCTATCGTATAGAAGTTGACGGAGTCGACCAAACCTACAACTATTGTTGGACCGATGATAACTACAAACAACAACAAATTAACCAATTACAACCTGGTTACGATTATCAAACAAGGACCTGGCAAAATGAAATGGCTTCGTAATTTAATTAACAAGATACGATTAGAAATACGCTATCGTAAAAAACTAAAAGAACTTAGAAAACGAGATCCATTCATCTACAAATGAAATTAGAACCAGTTAAACATATACTTGGTATTAGTGCAGGCTTTCACGACGCTGCAGCTACCTTAATTGATAGCTCCGGCAAGATCATATTTGCCGGACACTCAGAACGTTACAGCAAACTCAAGAACGATTCTAACATTCATTTCAGTATGTTAAATGAGTTTTGTGAATACGATATAGATACTATAGCATATTATGAACGCCCATTGATTAAACAGTTACGTTGTTTAAGATCAGGCCAGGGCATTGATTTTGGCAGATTAACTACCAAACAGATACTTAACCAACAATTAGGTGCATGGTTACAATATCTTCCTAAGCATATTAAAAGTTATAATCATCACCTTAGTCATGCCGCTGCAGGATTCCAAACTAGTCCATACAAGAAAGCCACAGTGGTTGTAATAGATGCCATTGGTGAGTTTGATACTGTATCAATATATGCCGCACATTATGATGAAAAAGGTCATGCACAATATCATCCGCTCTGGCAACAAAAATATCCACGTTCAATTGGATTGTTTTATAGTGCAATCACTCAGCGCATTGGCCTACACCCAATGGACGAAGAATATATCACCATGGGCATGGCTGCATGGGGAGAACCCAAGCATGTCGAAGATTTACGCCCCTTACTAAGTGAAAATCTGCACGTAGGTATAGATCCAGAATTCTTGTCTGGCGCAAGTAATGAAGATATTGCTGCTAGTGCGCAAGTTTTAACAGAAGAACTGATATATAATATAATGCGTTACGCTCGAGAGTTTAGATGGAGCTCTAATCTAGTCTACATGGGCGGCGTTGCTTTAAACTGTCTTGCTAATAGAAAACTCGGTGAATTTTTTGAAAAAATTTGGATCATGCCTTGTCCTGGTGACGCTGGCAGTAGTCTTGGTGCTGCCGCACTGGCATACGGAAAACAAATTAACTGGAGAGATGCGTACCTTGGCCATACAATCTCAGGAGAATATCCTGTTGATGCCATCATCGATCATTTACTCCGTGATCGAATCTGCGGTGTCGCTAGCGGTAGGGCAGAGTTTGGACCAAGAGCCCTTGGAAATAGAAGTCTCCTCGCCGACCCTCGCGGACCGGATATAAAGGATCAAGTAAATGCAATCAAGCGTAGACAAAAGTTTAGACCATTTGCACCGGTTATATTGGCAGAGTTGGCTGATGAGTATTTTGATATGCCCGCTGGTTTCAGTGATAGTCCTTATATGCAGTCAGTCGCTGTTTGCCGCCGTCCTGACGCTTTTCCTGCTATTGTGCATCACGACGGTACTAGCCGAGTTCAAACGGTTGCAGATAATGGAAGCGGCATTAGGCAGTTACTCGAGGCGTGGTATTCAAAAACCGGATGCCCCATGCTCCTAAACACTAGTCTTAACATCAAAGGCGAACCTATAGTAAACGATCGGTCTGATGCCGACCGGTTTGAACAACTGTATGGAGTTAAAGTTTGTAGTTAGAGATAAGACTCTAATCCACCCTTGCGAGTTAAATCCTGGGTGCAACAACTAATACCGCCGTCCCAGAAGTAACTGTGTCGCAATTCGCTAATGATAGGATTGATTTTGTGCTTGTGGCAAAAATCAAAAACATCTTTGTTGTACGCACTGAAGATTACATTTTCTTCGTCTAATACCAAACAGTTGACATCAAACACTGTTTCAGCAACAAAGCCAGTCCATTTGTTTAGGTATGTGTCAACAAATTGAGTGAACTCTGGTGTAGGTGTTTGTCCTTGTACATACCATGCACCTGGATTGGTGTCGTACTTAAATTTGCCCACTTCCATTGCAGCCCAAATTGAACTGTCCCAAATCTTTAATACTTCCCAGCCCGGAAAGTCTTTGGCCAAATCTAAATTAACATCATGCTTGCTACTTAAAATTACACCAGGCTTGAGAATAGCAAATACAGCATCACCGTGACCATCTGTGATAGCTTCGTGTACGCGATACTCTGGTCCCAAGCAGTTGTCTACAATCCAGCGAGTTTGTTCTGGTTTTAAATAATCACTATTATCAAAGAATACATCACGGCCAACACGCACAATACAACTAGCACTGGCGCCATTTAATATACAATCAGGATCCCATTCGCCTTTGTGCGGATTGATAACTTGATCTTTGTAGTCGGCGCAAATGTCATCAAGTTCATTCATGGGCAACACTCTGAGCAATTTGTCGCCTAAGGTAATTTGCCAGTCTCTAGGAGTAAGTGGAGGCAATGGCGCCCCGCCTCCTTCGGTTTGCCACCAAACAAATTGATCCTTGCTTGGCAAATTTGGTCTGCGTACACGAGAGCCGTATTGTTCAATTACTTTTTGAAGGTTGTTAAGGTCTTCTTCGGTTTCTGCTAGAATCTGTTGTAATTGATTGCGTACTTGTGCATTATCAATAAAGTCAAAGTAATCAGGGCTGTAGGCACGCCCGACAATGACTTCTTCAAGGGGTTGCCAACTAGTGTAAGAGTTTATCATATAGATTATTTAAGCGGTCCTTTTTTGAGGCTAAAAATAATTGTTGGTTGTGTTCGACATCATCTTTGCAGTCCAAGAACCAGGCATGCATGTCTTTTTTCTGTAGTTGTTTGATAGCATTGAGCAATTTGAGCCAGCGTTGAGTATTGTCTAATTCTAAATCATAGGAATTATCAATAGCATGATCAAATGTGCGGTATCCTAAATCACGTAGGACTTGTAGACTTCCGGGTCCACCAACAATAACAAATGGTTGTCCATGTTTGATAGGTTTGAAAGTTTTTTCAGTTAGGAATGCGCCGCCACTTTGATCGGCATCAAAATGCGTTTCTAGAACAATGTTACAGTAGCTTTGTGTATAGTGTTCTGGTACAGTGATGTGATGATCGTTGTGCTGTTCGGCAGTTAACTGGTCACATGTGTAAGGACCGTTGTTGACAAATTGTGTCACAGTATCGGTTAACCCTAACGTACCAATTTGAATAGGATTATCGACAGGATCGTCGTTTAATGGTAAATTTGTGTTGTAACTCCACAAGCTAGTGTCCAGTATGCCGTGTTGATGCAAATCAGCAACTACACTAGCTCTCCACCATTTGTGTGTGCGCGACAACAAGGTAAAATTATACGGACGAGGATTGGTATGAATTGTTAGTGCTGGGGATTCTCTATTACGATGCCAGTACAATAACTCATCACATGGAAAATATGCAAAATTATTAACATGATCTGCGGCTGTATTGGCACTGACAAATCTATAACAGTCTAGACTTAGTTGATGTTTCAAACACAGCGAATCTAATCTTTGTTTAATTCGTTGTGGATTATCGCCTTCGTCGTAATAAAAGAGCACACGTAGATTTAATGTGTGTACCTCTTCAAGTACATTAGGTTCTAATAGATCAAAGTAATCTATATTAAAATCAAAAAATCCCAAACCGATGGTATAAAAATTATGCCAGCGATAGATATCTTTTGTTGTTTTTAATGTATAAGGAAATTCGTGAGTAGCACAATGGTCGTGGAGATCCACAGGAATAGTATAAGGCCAGTGCTGACTAAATTGTCGCCATTCTGCAGTATACGGCTTTGCTTGCCACTGAGCCAAGGCTGGATATGCCTTGCCGCCAACAACAGCATCTGCTATGAATTTAAACATTGAGTCCATTGAGCATGTCTACCAGTTCTGTCCACAACACAGAGGTAAAGCCACCGTGATAAAAGTGATTGTAATTATGTTCAACAATTGGCAAACACTTACGATGTATTTCTAATCGTTCTTCTGCACTAAGAGAATCTAAATTTTTCAATAGTTGCGTAACAAGTTCCACACGATGTATATCATTTGTTTCTAGATCATAACTTTCATCGAACACGCTATCAAATGTTTTAAATCCGTACTCACGCAAGTAAGACAGACTGCCAGCCGGTGCCACAAGAACAAATGGCATTTCTAATGCAATGGCTTTAAATGTTTTTTCAGTCAAGTGTGTTCTACGGCCAAAGTATACTGTTTCAGTAGGCACATACACTAAACTGTCTGCTGCCTCGGTAAAGTTACCTAACCAACAACTGGTCATTTCCTGTGTGTCCTCTCCAGTAAATGTTCTTGGCAAGTTGGCCTGCTCAAACACATTGGTTATATCCTGGTATACATTGTTATACTTTTGTGCTATACTAGTGATATCTACATTCTCAACAGGGCATGTTCTTGGTGCCGATATATGGTTATGTTCTAGCCCTTGTTTGAATACATTATACAAAAATAACACACGATGATCACGCTTGCCGGCTACAATTCGATTTGGACTCATAAAGGTTCGAGTAGGAGTACGATCTCTTGCACGATCAATAAGAAACGCTTTGTCGTACCCGCGGAACCAATCTTGGCAAGCCCATCCGTGATAGAAATAATAATGCGATTTCCAATGATATTTTTTACACAAAGATTCTACATACTCGCCATGTTCACTGACAATAACATGTCCAAGATTGTCAGGGTATGGCGGAGGAGTTTTTTGTTCAACAGGCCACCACATGTCTTTGTTTCGATCGGCAACTTCATCAAACAAACGGCGAAATTCGTCCATGTGAACTGGTTCCTGGTCGTGACAAAATATATAGTTGGTTTCTACAATGTCATCACTGCCAAGATTAAATAAAGCATCTGGGTCAGTTCGACCCGGTGGATCACAAAAAAACAGTCTTACTCCGGGCCTGTTGCGTTGTAACCAAGGCCATAAAGTATGATTGTATATTTCATCAATTCTAATCATGTTTGACGTATTTTATTCTGGAATTAAACCTAATTTGTTTGCTCATGAGCGTGAAGCAACTAGTATTGAACACGCCCAGACATTGAGTAGAACAAGGTACTTCTGGTGGGTAAACTATTTAACTGATTATAAAGACTTTGATTTTTTATGGGAGCCAGTGCCTTGGCAAAGTCAATACGTTCACACCTGGCCAAGTAAATGGGATCAATTTTATGGTGCATGTTTAATTCCAACTAACACAAAGGCATTAGAATATCACCATCATGATGAATTACTGCCTTCTCGATCATATCCAGAAAACTTCCAAACACGGATTCCTTGTGAATTTGATTATTCTTGGGTTCCACACCCATGGGATCCGCCGTACATATATGTATTTGGTAATCAATGGTGGTCAGCAACCAAACAACCCACAGTTGAATATCATACACCAGGAGCAACTGAACACAAGTTTGTACAATTTCCACGTGCTGAATTATTAACTAGTCGTGTCAATTGGTCGGTTCCTAACGATATTGACACCAGTGAATTTGATTTTTCATGGTTACCGGATCCAGGAGATCCTCCTTACATATATCAATTTGGTACACAACATCAACGCACCGGAGGTCCACAATATTGTACACCTGGTGCTACAGAGGTCAAATATGTAGATCAAATTCGTGCCAAGACATCCAGCAAAGCCACAGCCATTTATGAAATTGATCACATGGATGGCAATGCAGGCCAAATACCCAATGCTACAAAAGTTGTAAGATATGTTGACAATTACTTAGACACACTCAGACGTATTGCCAAAAGTATACCGCCCGATCACGAGTTTGTTTGGATTTGCAGTAGTGTGTGCAACTACATTGACTTTGATTTTACATGGCATCCAGAGCATTGGCAAGCATCAATGCTACATGTATTTGCCAGCGACGGTGAAAAGTTTGGCGACACATTCTTTATGCATGTTCCCACATTTAAATTACGCAGTGAACGATTAGAATTATTAGATTGGTATGATTTAAATTTTGTAGGCACTAGCGTTCCACGCAGGCCATTGCCGGTGGTGCAACACACATTTGATACGCATGTAGAAGCTGTTAAGACTGTAGACTGGAACGGACCGCTTGCAGTGTTTAGTATAGACGGCCAAGTAGGAGAGACACCCGCTGTGCCGCTATGGCGTGAAAAAACTAAAACCATTGTGCCACTTAGTGCAGGCGCTAGCAATGTTATTGTTCCTAAAGTAGCAGTTCCTTACATAAAGAAACAATTGTATGATTACCCATACATCAATCGTACACAAAGGCATTTATATAACGATCAACCGCTGGACATAGTGTTTATAGACAATGGCGAACCCAATGCTGAACACAACTATCAACACCTACATTTGTTTACCAGTAATGAACAACGTTTACATCGTAGTACTGGAGTTAATGGACGTGTGGCCGCATATCAAGCAGCAGCAACATTGAGTACTACTCCTTGGTTTTTTGCTGTGTTTGCCAAGTTGAATGTTAACACTGAGTTTGATTGGTCGTGGCAACCTGATCGATTACAAGAGCCTAAACACTATATTTTTCATGCATTTAATCCCATTAACGGATTGACATATGGACATCAGGCCATGATTGCGTACAATAAAGAACTGGTATTAAATAATCCAGGAATAGGGTTAGATTTTACATTAGACTCTGCACACGAAGTAGTTCCTATTTTATCTGGAACAGCAGAGTATGCTCATAGCAAATGGTCGGCATGGCGTACAGCATTCCGTGAGGTATTAAAATTAAAAGCCAGTGCCGATATAGAAAGTCAGTATAGACTAAACAAGTGGTTAACAGTAGCAATGGGATTGCCTAACGGACAGTACAGTATCTACGGAGCAGAGGATGCTGTAGAATACTATGATGCGGTCAACGGAGAGTTTGGTGAACTTAAAAAGAGTTATGACTGGGCTTGGTTGGCCAGTTACGCTATGCTAAAGCGCAATCTATTACCTGATCAATGATGTATTCTACTTCTAAATCAGATAGTTCTGGGTAGATAGGTAAACTCAGCACTCGACGCGATAAGGCGCTGGCCACACTTAAAATATCAGGACCACTGTAATCACTATAAGCAAATAATTCGTGCAATGGTTCTTTATAATGTATTTTTGTTTCAATATTTTTTAATGTAAGATTTCGTTGTAACAAATCACGTTGATCCACATCAATAACAAACTTGTGATAACAGTGGGTACTGTAATTATCTGCATTAATCAATGATCGCACAGGCGTATTCTTCAACCGTACCATCCAGTATTCAGCAATACTGGCTCTACGTTGTTGCCATCCATCTAAGTAACGTGTTTTAACCATCATCTGTGCCGCATCAATTTCACTCATGCGGCTGTTGGTCCCTACATTGGTATGTTTGGGCTTGCCATTGTTTGTCCACTCACGTGCAAACTCTAATAAATCAATGTCATCTGTAACAACTGCACCACCATTGCCATACGCATTTAGATTCTTCATAGGGTCAAAGCTGATAGCAGTAGCATTACCCAAGCGATTACAGTTATTGCTTAACCAGTGTTGAGCGCCATCTTCGATAATGAGGTCTGTAGCCCAGAAGCGATCAGTATTAACAGCGGCACCATACAGTCCAACCAATACTGTTGCTTGTATACTCAAATCATTTGGAATTTTTTTCTTGTCTAATAGACCATTGGCATCGGTATCTGCCAGATATACTTCCCAACCAGCACGTATGAATGCATTGGCTGTGGCCACATAAGTCATTGTAGGAATTACCACTCTGGGTGGATGTGTGCTGGTTTGTGTTCGATAGTATTCGGCAATTATTTCTAATGCTTGACTACCCGAGTGACAAGTAACTGCATACTTGCTGTGATTTTTTTTGGCCAACCAGTTTTCAAACTCAGCTGTATAATTGCCCGCCATGAGTTGTCCACTACGAAGTACTTCATCGGTTACATCTAAGATTTCAGCTCTTAGATTGTTATACTGTTTTTTTAATCCCGTGAACGGAATTTTTAAGCCATTCATAATATTTCTGGAAGCCCTGTTCTATACTTACTTGTGGATCGTACCCAAAATCTTTGTGCGCTGCTTCAATATTTAACTGTCCGCGGCTAGGAAATGCATTATCTGGATCATTTATTTGAATAGAGCCCTGGCCAGCAATTTTAATTGCTAACTCTGCGGCTTCTAATAGTGTGCGACCCTGCCCATATGTAATATTATATGTAGTATTGTAGGCTTCTGGGCTTAGTGTAGCGTCGGCAATTCCTTGTGCTGCATCGTCAATGTAGGTAAAGTCTAGCGATTCTTTTGATCCATTGACCTGCACAATCCGCCCACGCATGGCTTCTAATAAAAATTTACTTACTACACGATCTTCAACATCACCAGGTCCATACACCGCACTGGGTCGAATGATAACGTGACGCATGCCAGTACGATTGGTATAATCTTTGACTAACCATTCACCAGCCAGTTTCATAATACCGTATTGACCTTGTGGATTGGTAGCATGACGTTCAGTGATACCATTGGATTTTTTAAAATCACCGTAGACCATTGAACTACTGACATAAACAAACTTTTGTATATTGTGTCTAACACTGGCTTCTAGTAGGTTAAGTAACCCCTCACTCATGGCACGACTACCTGCCATGGGATTACTGTTGACTACCTTTTGTCTTGGAAAGCTGGCTAGGTGTACAACCATGTCAGGTTGGTATGCTGCAAATACTTGTTGTATTTCTCGTGCTGATACATCAAGGTAGTATATTCTACGTGTACGAATTTTTTGCATACGTTCTGCAATCAGCATATCAAGTTCTCTACGATCAATTATACCATATGTAGTCTGAGTATCTACAATAGCAACATCATGTCCTTGTTGTTCCAAAAGGTGTACCACATTGTGTCCTATAAATCCTAGGCCTCCAGTTACTAATATTTTCATAATTCCTTGGGTTCTTTTATAAGCTGACATTGCAGACCAACTCTGGGCGAAACTATTTGACCATCAACCCAGACATCGTGTATAGTGCCTGCATCGATAATCATTGGACGGTCAACACAAACACGATCCAACTCGGTCAATTCCTCCTCAACAAAGTATGTGGTGCCTCCGTAGTTGTTAACTTCTTTGGTAGCAGTGTCTGGTGCACTAAACCAACGATTATATGTGTTGGTGGTGTTCATTACCGGCCAACTCAGTTTAAAACGTGCCGGCGGTGTATCAACATGTGCAATACAACAACGATTAATAAATCCCAGTGTAACCGATAATGTTTTGATTCTGACATTTTGTTGTTTGGTCCACTCATTGAACAACGGACATGACTGTAAAAAATCTACTACAGCAACCGGATTCCAAAATTGGTGACTATCTTGTATAATATTATATTTGAAAATAAAAGCCCAGATCTCTTTATTGATTTCACTGTAGTTGTCGCAGGGTATGTGTTTGTAATATTTCATTTGCCCCATTTCAATTGCCAATATGTTTGATCTTTTTCTATTAGTCGAGCAATAATGCAATAAGTCCATCCAAATGTATAAGGATTGACCATACGATGCCAGAACGGAGTTTCGACTGCATGTTCCATAACCCATCTACCAGCTTCGCTTTCTTGCCACTCTAACAATGGTTGTGAAGCATATAAATCTGGGTCGTCTACATCGCCCATGTTAAATTCATGCACTTTAACATCGCTAAACTTTACAGCATGCCCGTCTATCTCCTGCCACTCGGGTGGTTTAAATAATCGATTAGCTTCTTCTGAACGATGCGGATTTTTGATTCCTGCCATAGTATATTATAGCAGATCTCTTGTCACTTTACAATGAATTCGGAGACCATCGGAAAGATTGATTCCAATGCACGAGCACACGCCTGGGCAATTTCTCTATGTTCCTTTTGTGTTTCTGGGCCGCTACGCAATTCAATATAGTGTAACCAGCTACGCAAGGTACCTTGCATGTACAAGCGGCTGGTGGTAATACCTTCTGGCAATACAGCACGAGCTTGTTCTTTAGCAATACCCTGTTCTAATGCCCAATCGTATGCTTGTTTACTAGCTAACACTACTTGAGCTTGCTTTTCTTCCCAAAGTTCTTGTAAGTATGGATTGTCAACTTCAATACTATTCTGACGATTCTTAACGTCTTGTAATCGAGCTTCTTTGTACTCAATACCCAAGTCTGCTACAGCATAACGCTGACTAAATTCTTGGAATGAGAAACTACGATGGCGCAGTATTTGACGTGCTATATCACGTGTGGTTTCAATTTCTAAACAAGCACTAACCATTTCCAATGGTGACCAATGTTGATGTTTAATAAGATAGCGAATGAGTTTTTCGCTAGTGTCTGTGTTTGTTTGGTTAGCAGGGTTGCTAACTCTAGCACAGAACGCAACCAACTCTTGGGCATTTACAATACCCTGGGTTGCTAATTCTGTGCTAGGCTGGCTCGACGAAACTAGTGAGACTTTCAAATTTTTCCTAAAATTTTATCTGTTTCGGGTTGGACAAGTGCTGCTACTGCGCTAATATCAACTACAAAGTCAACGTCATGAATTTGGTCTTCAAGTTCGTTGAATGTTCTAGTCATTAACCTCTCAATTTCTTCAAGACTTAAACCTTGACGTTTAAGTGTGTGTACATTGAGAGTTTTTTGTTTGCCGCCTTTTAATTTGATTACAGCTTTTTTGATACATTCCAGTGGAACATCTGTTTTGTTGACTGTTGCAATTATATGTTCCCACTGGTCTAAAAAATGATCATTGAGCTGCATCCGCTACCGCCTTAGCTTTAGCTTTAGCTGGACGACCACGTTTAACTGTAGTAGTCGCAGGTGCGGTAGTTACCGACGCGACTACGGTAGGATCCATACGTTCGGCGTCTTTTTTCATTCTTGAGGCTTCGGCAATCATGCCTCTGGCTTCTAATTCCATACGTTCTGCTTGGGCTAACATGTTAGAAGCAATTTGACGATCACTCAATGCCCCATCAGCTGGTGCTTGAGCAGGTGCTTGTCTAGCAGATTTAAATTCGGCTTCGGCAGCACGTTTAGTTGGTGCATCCACCAAACCACGGCTAGCATCGTTCTCGGCCATCTTCTTGATAGCAGCATCACCTAATTTCATTTCGTTAAGCATTTTGTTAAGTTCATCTAAACGAATGCTAGCATCAGTGCGAGGAGTCATGATTACGTCACTTGTGCGAACTTTCTTAATCATCTTTTCTTGGTGCAGTGTATTTAGAATAACACGGCCATCTGGTAACAGGCTACGGCTAAGTGCATCAGCTAGTTCTTCTGCTTGCTGACCAACATCGCTTTCAATTACCTTCATAATAGCATCATGCCAGTGAGCTGGCAATACTTCTGGATAAACCAACAAACACATGTGATCTTCTCCTGGAACTTGTCTAAACAATAAAGCAACCTTGCGATCGCTATGTTTTCCTACGTGTTTCATAAAACTCATTTTAATTCTCCTTGGGGTTGGTTGGCCTCGTTACCGTTTTCATTTTGTACATTTGCTTGAGCTATTACAGCGTCAAGAAAAGCACAAAGTTTTTCGTAAGTTTCGCCAACGGTCTTTAATTCGGCGCCACGGAAGGCACCACGACTGCTGGCTAGATCAATAATGTTTTTTAACATGTCAAGATCAGCAATAGTAATTTGAGTGTCAACTGCTACAGTATTATTATCCATACTGATATTTACGATTGCTATAAGTGCTTAAATTATTTTTACCAATAAAAACACCCCCATTTAGGGGTGTTTTGGCAAAACTGACCAGCTTAACGACGGCTAAATCTCAATTCCGATGATTTCAGTTTCTTTAAGAATCAAAAAACTTTCCCCATCAACCTGGATCGGAATACCAGCGCCACCATCAAACATAATACGATCACCAACCGATACCTCGACTGGTATAGTTACGTTTTTTTTGGTTGTTCTTCCTGGCCCAATTTGTACAACGGTACCTTTGTTAACTACATCAAATTCTGATTTAGCCATGATCAGTCCCGAATTAGTTTTTTTCTCTAAAGGTTCTGGTTTAACAATAACTCTATCTGCGGTTGTTACATAAATCATACTGTGTCCTTAATTTCAAAATGTTCTTTAATAGTTGTTGCAAGTTTACTATCTGCAAGTAACGCACACTCTTGCACAATCAATTTTGCAAACGTTTCCAGGGTAGTGGTACTAATATAGTGTATTCTATTTTGTTTATCATCTTCAAAATGAATAGTTGCTTTTTTAGCAAGCATTTTAAGCCGCTCATTCATTGGTTTTTTCTTTCCTTAGATATGGTGGCAAATCTGTGTCTACAATATCAAAACCAAAGTGTTCTTTGATAACAAGATTCCAGGCACGGCCACGGCTGAATATGTTGTGGCCGTAGGCCAAGTTAGCACAGTCCTGAATGATCAATTGAGCGAACAGGTCCAGGCCTTCTTGATCTGGATTATCTGCAATACCGGCCTGTTGTTTAAGTTCTTGTATTGTGGTCATTCGCTATTATCTATTATGATGTAAATAGCAACCAAAATAACAACGGCTATGCCATATATCATTAGTGTCGGCTTTCTTCTTCGTAATAAGCATATTGACCAAATGGTGGAACAATGCTAGTGGTACCGTGCATGATAAACACTGTATCACAATACTGCTCATCGCCCCACGAACCATTTGGATAACCGTCTGTGAACATGATATGACGCTTGGGTTCAATTTCGTTTTCTTTAAAGTACTCAAACACACAATCAAAGTCCGTACCGCCACCGCCCTGGATTTCGTAACCAGTAATGTCATCCAAGTTTTCACTGTCAAACTGTTGCGGATTGTACACTCGTGTATCAAAGCTCAGTACATGGATACGATAGTTTGGAAATTGTTCCATAATACCACCAACCTCGCCCAAGAAATCTTTGAGCATACGGTCCATCATGCTACCTGACGCATCTATACTAATAGCAATATCAATCATTGGATCCAGCTTCATACCTGGCATGACAGCATCCATGTGCCAGCCTCTGCGACTGTTACGCATCCAGGTATAGTCACTCTTGATAGTACTTTCTAATTGCATACGGAGCAATTCGCGCCAGTTCATTTTGGGTGCAGTCATGTCTTCGATAATACGCTTGACACCTGCGGGCAAGTTACCGGCACCATCACTAGCAGCCGCTGCCGCTAACACCGCTTCTTTAATTTCGTCCTTGATCTGCTGACGTTCTTCTGCGCTTAACTTGGGACGACCAGAACCACCTTTTTTGCCTTGCTCGCCTTCTTTGTCTCCGGCACCATCGTTGCCTTCACCATCTAAATGGTCATCAAGTAACTTATCAATCAAGCTACCGATGTCAATCTTTTCTGCGTTTTCGTACAAGATGTCGTAGACTTCTTCTGAACTCATGTCTTGATATTTTGCATCATATAAACATGGTACTGAAGTAATAAACTCGCCTACACGATGTTTTTTCAAGTCTGCATTGACACAATAATCATTGGCAATGTTAAACAGTTGAGGGTCGCGATCGCCACGACGTCCAAAGTGATCATACACACAATGCAAGACCTCGTGACCAAACAAGAATTCAATCTCTTTGGGTTTGAGCATATCTACAAAACGGCTATTGTAATAAAAATTACGCCCGTCTGTGGCAGCAGTAGGACACCATTCATCTGCATTGACCAATTTCAAACGAGTAGCCAAGTTACCAAAGAAGCTGGCACGGAGTAACAATCCTACACGAGCAGTAATCAGCTTTTCACGGATCTCACGATCTAATTTAGGATCTGTAGGGCCACACAAGTCCTTGAACTTATCTGACTCTTTTTTATTTGCTGTAGTCGCTGTGCTCATACGTGTCCTTATTATTAACTATACAACTATTATACTATAAATGGAATTTCTGGTCAACCGTTAATTATTTAGGTATTTAAGCACAAACCAGCTCTGTTGAGCTTCGTTATAGAAGTCCAAATGCACCTGCATTTCATAATGGTAACGATGATTCCATCCTTCCGACTTCATCACTTGCCATTCGGATTCATCGTGCGGCACAAGCCCTTTATGATGACGAATTGTGAACCCTAGTTCACGTTTCATGCGCCAACTCACCAACATAGTAGCACGACCATGTTCTTCTAGCAAGCGATGGTGTAGTTCTTCAAACTCACGCACATTGTGGAATATAATTAGATTCTTTTTAACGGTCGTTTTCAACGGGTAATCCTTGAACTGTAGCTATGGCCTTACGGGCATAGTTTTTAATGTTTTCTTCCTTGCTCATGCGTTCTATATCTTCTAAAGCAGTCATCATGATTTCAGCTTCTTCGGCCTGTTGGAACATTTTGTTACGCAAATTACCGGCATCCGCCCAGCTCATAACTGTGGTCAAAATCTTGCCAATAATTATACTCCATATCATTTGTACTTTAACCTAAACAAAGTAGCATCAGCTGGATCAACAAAATAGAAGGCTGCAGCTTCATCAAAGTAAGCACTAACATCACTAGTCTCAACCAACTCAGACCATACCAAACTTAACTTATTTTCTATACAATATTTTTTCATAGCCCACATACGAAATGCTGGATCATTGACTACAACCAACTGACACTGATCTAATAGTGATTCGTCTGGTCTAGGAAGTTCGTAATTGTTTACATGCATTATTGGCCAAATTTTAATAAAAATACCGTATATTTTTTATCATCTATAATATCATAATCTAGACAGACACCGCCGGTATAGGAGTCTACTCCTAATTTAACTCCGTAATACTCTCTGACATAGTCGTTGAATGTAAGGAACCCTTGACCAATAGGAACTGCATCGGCCAACTGGTCCCATTCTTCTTTGCACTTTTTTAAGCGAACAAATTTTTCAGTATCGCCACCTATGATAGTGTCTAGGCGAGCCGCAGTATTGGTGTAATATTCGTCTTTACTCACCCGACCACCATTTGATTGTTTTGGCTTTTAGTTTAACCATAGTAAATTCGTGACGATCTACTCTATGTCTTTTAGCGTCCCACTGAGGTTTAATTACGTAGACGCCATTGGCATTCTCTAACCATACACGGGTGCTACGAGCCACAAAGTCATCGTGAGTTTTAAAACACATTTTGCCATTGTCTGCTGGACTACAGTTATACATACACCAATAGCGCCACTTGTCGCCAAAAATGGTGCCATCATACCCGGGGTCTATTTCGTAATAATAATTCATTCGTACGGCCACCTTAATTTAAAAACAACAGCATCTCGAGGATCTTCAAATTTAAATGAAAAGCCCTCAGTTGATCGCCATCCATGCACATGGTATCGAGATACACTGGGATATTGATCGCACCATTCGTACATTTTGTTTATAGTTCCGTCAGGCGGGCCGTGTGTGCTCATTAACCATGCCCAAGTAACTACGCATTCAATCCAGTTGTCTGGTGGAGGCCATGCCTTTAACTGTATCATTTAGCCCATTTCAATTGAAAATAAGTTGCCCACTGCTGATCTTTAAAATCAAATTCTACTGTAGCTGGAGTTATTACATCATCTCCTAACCACGTATTTACTGCCGGAGTGTATCGCCATGTATAATCAAGATCTCGCTTTAGACCTTGATCACCAATTTGGTCGTTGTATAAAAATGCCTCGTGGGCTGTTTTTACAACAATCTTTAACCCCATTGTAACATGAACCAAGTGTAATCTTCATCGCGATCAAAGATATAATATACAGTATCAAAAGCTCCTTGCGGACTGCTAGGATCAACTCTATACCTAAATGCTTCACGACACCGCTGTCCGTATTGCCTTGGTGTTTCCAAATGTCTAACAGGTAATGTACGCTTGGCATTCCAATACGCACGATTAAATGTATCGTCATGAACATTAACTCTGATCATGCGTCTCTCAATACATCAAATTGATCGCCATATTCGTAGCCCTGATGCGGATACACGGCAATATTCTTTTCTCTACGATATACAGTAGTAAACCAATACCAACGGCCGTTAACCTTCCGTGGCTTACGAGTATAATAAGGCTTCCATGGCCCCTGCGGTCCTTTGAACTTAATCATGCCCACCTCAACATAAACAAGACATAATCTGAATCCCACTCAAACTCAAACACACCTTCACTAACAAACAACCACGGTCCTTCGCAGTGCTCGTCACACCATTCAATACAAGGACTCCATCCTCTATAGGCCACATGCCCATCTCCTGAACTTGGTGCCATAACACTGGCTATTTTCATACAGGATCACCGTGTTTAATCTTAAACCACGATAACTCTTCATCACCCTGTAAGTAAACAGTAGATGCACCCATTCTAATTTCAAATCCCCAATGTGGATTGTGTATGGTATCGCGGTCAAGTTGTTCGGCCAATCCATAAGTCTGCGATAGCCATTGTCTCGCTGTATGAAACTCCAGCATTCTACCTATCCTAATTAGATATTTAAAATGATCGTTTGGTCGAGTATCTTCTAACACGTACTTGATTTGCATTGTTGCCATTTCTGCCATGACTCGATCGTGATCTTCTTTCCAATAGTCATGTTGCGTTTTCATTATCAATAAAAGGCGGAAGGGCTGTAGCGACACAGCCGGTGACCTTTACAACCCTTCCTGGCCTAATTGCTTAGGCCGAAGCTTGCAAAATGTATTTGCCGTAACGTTGATGGAATTCATCAAAGTTCTTGAGCTTGGTAGGTTGAAACGGTAAGTTGTATGTGGTTAACGCAATTCTAGCACCCATAACAACCAACTCAGTTTCAAAGTTCTTCATCATGTAAGCAAAGAAGTTATCAGCCATTTCGTGGAACTGTTTATCTGATACCTTGGCTTCGATTGCGGCCTTGAGCTCATAGCACATACTAATTACCAAACTGTACATAGCTGACACTTCCTTAACATTCAGCTCTTTTTCCTTACCGGCTAGAATATCTTCTGGCTTGGGCATGCGTCCAGCGACTTTGCGATGTGCCATAAACTTAACAGCAAGGCCTTCTCCTACAGTACCAGCAATCAAGTTCATGATAGTGTCATCATCACCTTCTTCGTCTTCCAGCAATTCACTTACAAATGACCATGAGCGTGGTGTTGCAAAGGCACGACTAGCTGATTTAGCATCAAAATCATAAAGATCTTGTTTGGCATAACTCAAGTAACCTACCACGTCCTTGTGAATGTTCTTGTTTACAGCCCACTCTTGCCATGAAGCAAAATCACACTTCATTTCTTGATGGATGAAACGATTAGCCAACGGAGTAGGCATACGATATGTAACACCTTTGTCACTCTCGCGATTGCCCGCGGCCACCAGCACTACATTCTTAGGCAAGAAATATTTGCCAATGCGTCGATTTAGAATCAACTGATATGCAGCCGCTTGAACTGATGGTGCAGAGCTATTCATCTCATCTAAGAATAAGACTACAATTGGATACTGGCTGGCAAATTCGTCATCCGGCAAATCGATAGGAGCCGCCCAGTCCATTTTACCTAATTCTTTATTGTAAAAAGGAATACCACGAATGTCTGTGGGCTCCATCTGACCCAAACGAAGATCAATCATGGCACCTCCAAGTTCTTCGGTAATGTCTGCTACCAATTCTGACTTACCAATACCAGGAGGACCCCAAAGAAATAGCGGGCGTTGTTTTTTAAATGCTTTGAGTAGACTCTTGCGAGCTTGCACCGAAGTGACTGTTCTTGTTTCTGACATGGCTGTGTCCTTAAAAAATTAAACTACAATTAAATTAACTACGATACAACTATTATACAATTGATAAAATTATTAGTCAACTAGAGAAGCTTCTTCAAATCCTTGTGCTTCTAGGATAAGATCGCGGACATTTTCACGGTCGACTGTGTCACCACAGAATTCGCTACCTGTTGCGTAAAGACGACACTTGTAAAGTTGTGTAGCAAGATTGATCTGCGTAGGAGTAAAGCCGTAATCATAGATACCATTAGGACCATAAAACTCAAGCATATAACGAGTAAAGTTCATTCTTGCTCCTTATTATTAACTATACAACTATTATACATTAAATGGATTTTTGGGTCAAGCGGTCAATGATCTGTTGTTGTAAAAGAGCAACATCCGCACGATCTACATAAAAGTCGGTTCGTGGGTCATAATACTCTCCGGCTTTGGGATCGTAATATAACACGGCACCACTTGGGTAATGAAAGGGCCCTTCTAAGCCCTTACGTGGGCCAAAGTTAGGATCATGTTGGAAAACGGTGTAAGCCATTTACGACTCCTTTTAATTACTATACAACTATTATAACAAAAAGGGTATTTCTGGTCAACCGGCTTGATTTTGCTTGCTGTTTACCAGGTCTCTAATGGCACCAACAGTAAGTGCTCGTTCATACTCTGCTTCTACTAGGCTAATTTTAAAGTGGTCTTCGACCCACATAACTATTTCCATTAAATCTAAACTGTCGGCATTTAAGTCGTTGCTAAGATGGGTTTCACTGTTAATTTCCTCAACGGGTCGTTGAAATTGTTTGCTTAGTGCTTGTTTGATTTCTTGTTCAATCATATATTCTCCTTAAATTGATTCGTTGAGTCTGCGATAAATTCTTAATTTTTCTCGGTCAAGTGTTACACGTTCACCATCTATAATGTCACGGGCCACATACAGGCACGGATCTATGTTGACATGATTGCCAATGGTAATCATTCCATTTTTAAAAACCACAGTTCCCATGCCCACATAGGTGTTTGATCCTATCTTGGCATGAACCCCTACCTTTTGTTGCAAATTAGTATTTTCGCCTAGATGACTATGATGCCCTACGTTGACTTGATTGCCAATTGTAACAAAATCATTTATAACTGTACCCGATTCGATTGTGGTATGACTACCTATGTAAATACCCTGTCCCAACACCACGTCTCGACTGATTGCTGTTTGTTTTTCAATCAAGTTTACACACTCTAAATTGTGTTTCTTGACTAGATCAATCATGCGTTGACGTTTTTCAATGTCTCGACCGGCTACAGGATGCCAATTGGTACCTATAAAAAACACATGATCGTTCCACTGGGCAACATTGTCTTGGGTGTCAAGGACAGGCAAGCCAGCAAATTCGTTACGATTTCCATACCAGTCGCTGTCGATAATGCCGGCTATTTCTAAACCTTGTGCTTCGGCTGCTTCAATGTATCTTTCTAATACACTGTTGGTGCCTAAGAATACAAGTTTGCTCATTGGGCCAATACGTCCAATCTAGGTGTGCCAATATAACTTTCGTGATCCTGCTCGGTAAATGTTTTTAAACGATCAGCATCAATCATGGCAGCAAAAGTATCAAGATCATACTGTTGGCCGTTCCATCTTACATGGTTGGCAATTTGCGCCGCTGGCACATTAGGATACAGATTGTTAACATAGGTAATACTACGAGCCATAGTGCGCCGATCACCGTCTTTGACATTGGTAGGACGTTTATGTAATGTAATTTCCTGATCCATAAACACAATTTGTCCATCTTGCCAATTTTGTGTGTACACATACTGTTCTTTATAAACAGCATCAGTTAGTTCCTTTAGCACACGATCACTTTCTTCGCGACTCATGCCTACAAATCCATCATAACTGTGACTGGGCATTTTAATTCCAGATAAACCAGTTGCAGTTTCATGATACAGGCGTGTTTCCATTCCATCCAATGGAACCATGTTGTAGTGTATCAGTAAAGTTTGCACATCATCCAGACCAGGCGCCATGGCATAATCACGCCACTTGTGTTTGACATACAGTTCTTTTACCATGCTTTTTGTATCTGAGCTGAGTGATTCGTAAGCATCGTGTGTACACAAGAATTGCGTTTGACTGCGGTCGGTATCGCTTACACTTTGTAGACCAATAATACGTTGTCCATCGTCGGTAGCGCATTGATCGCTGTGCCAATCTAGTTCACCATTTTGGAATATACCTGCTGGGCGACCACGATCATCTTTTTTGTAACTGACCATGCTTACTGCACGGGTAATTTCTTTTTTGGTTATTTGATCTTTGTTGGTGCTTGAAATGTAAAACAAGTTTAGCACTAATTCACGCCAGTGACGTCCTTCTAATTTTTTTTCTAGCACATATCTATGAGCCAAACTTTGACTAGGGTCGCCCCATTGTATCATGCTGTCGTATAGTTGTTCTGTGGTAATCCTATCATTGACAAATACCACACATTCGGTGGCACACAAACGACCCAATTCTGCCACTTCTTCTTTGCTGGCCCAATCTATGTCGTAGGCTTCGAGGCCACGACTGGCTCCGTAGTTGTTTAACGCACGAGTTTTCATAACTTCTCCAAATTGTATTTTTGATATGCTTGTAGAAGAACTCTACTTAGGGTAGGCGTTCTGTTATATTATAACAGTAAAGACATCGCTATGTCAAGCGTCGAATGAATCCCACGTCGGAAGAACCCGGCGTTGCTAAAATTATTTAGCCAAGATTTTAAAGTCAAAAAAATAGGCTCCTAAGAGCCTATGTATATTACCGCCCGCGACCAGCCGATCTTGTAGGTGGTTTTTTGCCAGTTGGTGCGCTTTTCTTTTTAACTGGCTTTTCAATAACAATAACACCATCGGCACTTTCGATGTGCGGTTTGCCTTGTTTCTTTGCTAATGCTTTTTTTAATGTATCTGAAAGTTTTGACATTTTTTCTTCCTCTTGTTTTTTATATATACGATCTACTAGACCTAACAGTTCTTTTTTAGTGAGCGTTTTACCCCACCCTGTATCTTTAGCTACCGGTGCCATTGGTCGATTTACGGGTCTACCGGGATCTATATTTTTTTTAATTGCCATATATCTGTGGTGCCCCTTGTCCGACTCGAACAGACCACCTACTGATTACAAATCAGTTGCTCTACCGGATGAGCTAAAGGGGCTTGCTTTATTCTACAACAACTTCTTCTACTACCGGTGCCACATAACCTAAATTATTCAATCGACGATTAATTTTAGCTTTAATTTTTTTCTGTTGAGTTTTTTCTAACATTTCTACCAACTGCTTAGAACTTAAACTAACAATCTTGGCTACACCTGCTTTGGTGTATCCTGGTTTTTTGCGTTGTAATGACTTGGCCATACTATCTCCTTGTTATGTAATTTATCTGAATCCGCTGATGCGTGGAGAAAAAACAAAGGTTGCCTCGTATGGATTAGGTTTTGGATTTACTGCCGGATCAATCAAAGCACGAATGTTCCATCCCAAGTTCACATATAAACAACGCTGGAATCCAATGGGTTGTATCCAAACAATTTGAAACAAATCATTTGCATGTACTTTAAGCCAGCCAGCACGAGCATGGTCATTGTCACGAATTGTAGGATCACCACTTTGAGTAGTTTGAAACGGAGCCGACAAATATTGAAGGCCAAAACTATATGCTGGATTACGCCATAACCACTTTACTTGACTCCAATAACTTTTACCATTGTGACTGATAAAAGTCGCATCGCCGTACAAGTTATTGTCTGGCGTTTGAAACCATGACAACCAGGACGGTAGCCACGGACCGACTTCTTGCCGAGAACCATTGTCGGCTGGCCCTATGCGATCCTTGGCAAATGCCGGCAATATTGGTGCAATGACAATGGCCAACAAAGTCAGTGCCAAACTAACAGGGACCAATAAGATGTATATAAAATAGATCACGGTATGTTATTTCATGCGTTGTTGTTGCTTGAAGGCTTTGTTAATGGCCTTGGTATGTTGTTTAGCAGCCATGATGCTACGACTAGCATTAGATCGTTTTTCGCTCTTGGACAGTTGTCCTGCCAAGGTTCGTGATAGTTCGCTTGATGTTTGTTGTGGTTTTGCCATGTTATTTCACCTTTGCCATGTAATCAATTACATTTAAATGTCCAGCTTGTACTTCTAGTAATGCGTCAATTGCAGTAATGTATCGAGTGTTGTCTTCTCGATGTTGACGTTTAAGTTCACGTAACCGTTGCGCCCCTGCAACCACTAAATCGTAACGACCACCACAATGGTCAACACAACGTTCAGTATCAATTTGGCTACTACGACTTTCAATTCTGGGTTTCATGGAATCTCCTGTAAAAATACATTATAACACAATCCTGCTATGTAAGTCAACTACATAGCAGGACCATTACCGTTTTGAAAACCAACCACTCCGCCTTCGGCCTCAATCCGTTTAATAACATCTTCAAACAGAATTGGAGCAAAGTCGGTCTGTTCAACGCACACACAATGGTATCTGGTATCGATTCGATCAAGAACACCGCTGGTTGCAAGTGGAACCATAACACGACTAGCGTGTAAATGTCCGTGAATGTTTACACCAAACCGACCAAGACTTTCTGGATGGATAGGAATGTGACTAAGAATCATTCCGTTCATGACATGATATCCACGCAGACTACGAAAATACTTTGCGTAGTCCTCGTCTTTAAAAATGTCATGGTTACCACGAATAAGAACCTTGTCACCGTTGAGTCTATCCAAGATAGGTAGTGCTCGACGGTTGATAACCACGTCACCCAAGTGATAGACTTTGTCGTTGGGCCGAACACGTTCATTCCAGCGACGGACCATCTCTTCGTCCATCTCTTCAGGATCGTCCCAAGGGCGTAACTTGACCGTAGGATCGTCGGGACGAGTAAATCGGCACACACCTGCGTGACCAAAGTGCGTGTCTGATACTAAAAATACTGCTGGCATAGTGTGCTCCTTTCTTAATGTTAATATGCTATTGTACTACTATTGGTAAACCTTGTCAATCTGGTGATAATGACTGAATTTGACTCAGCAAGTTACTGCGTATGAGTTAGGCTACATTGCCATAAATATTTCTATGAAAGTCCACGAAATTCTAAATGAAGCCCATCACAGCATTCTAACTTCTTTTCCATCAGGTCCCTGGAAAGTAGAAATTGACTCTCATGCGGTAGTAAGTCGAGCAGAGCGTAATATTCCTTTACAAACATTTACAGCTATAATAACTTACATGTGCTCGTTACCGGATGTTTTGCCTACTATTCCTGTGGGGCGCGGTGCGTATTTCCAAGACACCAATACACGGATATCAATATATGTCACCCGCACCGCAGATAACACTGTTAGAGTTGAAACAGTCTTGTCCCCAGCCATGAGGCCTAAAGCACCTTTATTCCGTAGACCCGTGCCTGCCTGGCAACCAAAAGGACAGAAGCCGGATGATCTTGCGCCAATGCAAGCAGCTATAAAAGCTCGCGGAAGAGATGCAGTAAGTCAGGACCTGGAACAACTTAAACCACTGATGCCGGTCAATCGAGAACAACGTAGACAATTTGACAAGATAATGCGTCGCGTTAAGTAATGGTTGTCGACTAAGTCGGACGTCTTATTATTAATGGTACCCCGGGAAGGTTTCGAACCTTCAACAGCTCCCTTTTAAGGAGAGTGCGTCTACCACTTGCGCCACCGGGGTATATTGGAAGTGCGGGTCAGATTTGAACTGACGGTTTTAGGGATTTGCAGTCCCTTGCATTGGGCCACTCTGCCACCGCACTGTTGTTTGGCTACCCCCCACGGTGACGATCCGCGCTCTTCGGTTTTGGAGACCGATGTTCTGCCAACATGAACTAGGGAGTAATACGTGGAGCGGGATAAGGGAATCGAACCCTCGTTCTCAGCTTGGAAGGCTGGAGTAATACCATTATACGAATCCCGCTAAGGATTTGGCGGAGAGCTAGGGATTCGAACCCCAGATGAGTTGTTAAGACCCATGCCCGCTTAGTAGGCGGGTGCCTTCGACCGCTCGGCCAGCTCTCCTATAAATTGGTACACCCTAGGAGAATCGAACTCCTCTTCCGCCCGTGAAAGGGGCGTGTCCTAACCGATAGACGAAGGGTGCATCTAAAACTTGGCGGTCTGTATGGGACTTGAACCCATGGTCTCAGCAGTGACAGTGCTGTGATTTAACCAACTAATCTAACAAACCTAAAACATTGGTGGAGAATACTGGGATCGAACCAGTCGTGACAGAGTCGGCGGATTTACAGTCCACTGCATCACCATTGATGCTTCTTCTCCTATTTTATAGTAAAACACACTCTTTAGAATATGCTTTACTATACACTAATTTTTTGTTCTACAAGAAGAACTCCATCCCAGTGCCCGCCCGTTTGTGTTAAGTTATAGTGTAACACAGGTCCTCGTTACCTGCAACCACTCTGAAGAATTAATCTTTTATTTGATGATAAACTTCTCGTGCTCTGATCATTTCTTCTGCACGATCAACCTTATTCTGAAACAAACGTACTTTCATGTCGTTACTTAATACTAAGTTACTGAATTCGTATGCTTGTTTTACAATACGATCATTGAGTTTACTATAATCTGTTTTCATATTATCCTTTCCTTAAAATAAAAAAACCTCGGAGTGTTTAAAGTTCCGAGGCTATTGAATAAAAATTAAAAATTACTGTTATTCAACTGCCCCTATATCTAGTTCTAATCCGCAACCATTGGCCCACACCCAAATATTGCTGGATAGTGTTGCTAAGAGTAGATAGGTTAAATGTTTCATAATAGTAAGTATTATACAAGGTTATTTATGATTTGTCAACCACAAAAAAAAGGGCCTTAAGGCCCTTTTGGTTACATTGAATAAGAATTATTCAAATGTTTTGGTTAGTGTTGCGACAACTGCGTTCTTGTAAAGTTTTTGACCATTTACATTATTAGCATTTTGGAAAGTGCTTGTCATAGAACTATTTGTATAGTACTTGGCATTTACTGACCAATCTTTTGGCAAGGCATAACCTAAGCCAACATTCATGTCGTTGTAGTCCAAGTTACTACTATTAGCAACATTTGTACGACCATAGTGAGCTAAGAAACTCAAATTCTTTAACTTGGCACTGAGTGGCTCAAATGATTGAGCAATGTCAGCTTGTGTATAGTTTGAGTTTTTAGCATTGGCAGTACCAAAGTAACCGTTGCCTAATGTTTGGCTGTACTTGACAGCGACTGGGCCATAACCTACACCAACAAAACCTTCGTACGTGTCATAGTTAGAACCTGTCTTGGCTGAAGTAGTAGCACGTGGATAGAAGTAGTTGTAGGTACCAACATCAATGGTAATACCTTTATAGATGTCTTTCTTGTATCCTGCATAGAGATCACTCTCAACGCCAGAACCGTTTGTGTAAACTTGACTGCTTACACTACTGTTCCAGTTACCAATATACAAACCACTTGAGTGTGTATAGTCAACACCGCCTTGAACAGCAGGAGCATTTTGGGATTGACTAATGCCGCGGAAACGGTAGTCAGAGGTCAAACCTAAATTGCCGGTTACCTGGGCATGAGCCGCGGTAATGCCAGCCAGAGCAAGAATTGCTAATAGTACTTTTTTCATTTGATTATTTCCTTTTAAGAATAAGGCACAGATGTGTGTCCCTAGATTAATATTTAGTGGTTTTTACTAGTGGCCAGCAATTTTTGCAGACTTTCTTGGTACTTTTTGCCGTTAACGGCGTATAAAAAGAAACCCGCCGAAGCGGGTTCTACTATTTTCTGTTACGAGGTATAATTACCCTAAGCAGTGATTAAACTGCTAAAGATTGGCCTTTGGCTGCTAAA
>JAUKPQ010015082.1:0-13526 GCA_032273045.1 Chloridella minuta
GGTGCAACCGCGATTGTGTTTACAGTCGACGCTCCAATTAAACAGAGCTCGCTCACCCTACCGCAAGACATCAGCGCTGTTAATCTAGAGCCTGCTCGTGCTCTACCAACAATAAATACGACGCAAAGTACGGTCTTTGATCAGTGGATGACGCTAGCACCACGTTGGGAAGATCTTGTTTGGTTACGCAGTCAAACCCAGTTACCACTATTAGTCAAAGGACTGCTGCATATTGAGGATGCACAACGCGCTATCGATGCAGGTTGTGATGGATTAATTGTCTCTAATCACGGAGGACGCGTATTGGATGGCACACCAAGCTCTCTGGAAGTGCTACAGAGATTCCGTCCACAGCTCTCACCCTCTATCCCTTTATTATTTGATAGCGGCATACGCAGCGGCAGCGATGCCTTTAAAGCGATTGCATTGGGAGCAACCGCTGTACTTATCGGTCGCCCAATCATTTGGGGATTAGTGCAAGGACCACTAGGCGTGGCGCATATTTTACGTTTACTGCGGGATGAGTTAGAGATGACGATGGCACTCATGGGCTGTGCCAGTATTGCTTCTATTTCAGGTAGTGCGATTCGACTATAACTCTATGCCATTAAGATGAATCACTGCAGCGTTTGTATCGTGACCTGCACTGCATGCGATTCATCACGTATCCAGATTTCTCCATCTTGAAGCGTGACTTGAATTTGCATAGTGCGCTGACATAAGGCTTCTAGTGAGGCCACTGTCTCTGCATCAAGTTGCAACACCGTTAAATTTTTTGCACGTGCGAGTTTGTTAGCGATTTGCTTCCACCAGATCTGCGCATTATTGCCATAAGCGTAAATAATGACTTGCTCTGCTCTACCACAGGCCTTGAGAATGCGACGCTCTTCAGGTTGTCCTAACTCTATCCAGAGTTGTATCGCACCCGTTAAATCTTTTTGCCATAAATCTGGTTCATCAACATCAGATATGCCCTTGGCTAATTCCAGTGATTCATGTGCGTGTAAAGCAAAGACCAAAACACGCGTCATCATGCGCTGTAATGTCTCAGAAGGATGGCAAGCGATATTCAATGCATGATCAGCATAGTAATGCCTGTCCATATCGGCGACTTGCAATTGTGCTTTATAGATAACAGATTTGAGAGCCATAACTTATTTCAAAAATTAAATGTCTAAAAAATTTTCAGGCTCAATCACATCACTTAAGCACAAAAATCCACACGCAATCAACACAGAAACTCACTAGATGTGCACACTGCCTTGATTTTGACCACGAATAACTAGATGAACGAAATCAAAGGTTTAGTATCACTCAAGAAAAGTCATTCACAGACTTACCCACTGAAATTGTGGATAAGCTCATCATCATTTTTTCTGTTTATTTTTTTAAATTATTTATTTAATTATTAAACTTTTCTTGCCCTAATTTTGTGCGTACTCATTTCACCAACAAAAATGTGCACTGATAAAAAAACTAATAACGTTTTGCGACTTCTTCTAGCATGACTTCGGTTGCACCACCACCTATCGCAAGTATGCGTGCATCACGCCACAAACGTTCTATCGCTGCTTCGCGCATATAACCCATCCCACCATGAAATTGCTGACATGTTTGTACAACTTCATTGACTAATTCACCTGTTAATGCTTTGAGCATAGAGACTTCTTGTACGATGTCATGCCCTTGTGTAGCTGACCAAGCGCAGTGATACATGAATTGACGTGCTGCGCGTGTTTTAGCATCTAGCATAGAGAGTCGTTGACGTATGGTCTGTTGTTCCCACAATGCTTTGTCAAACGCTTGTCGCTCACGCACATAATCAAGTGTAAGTTGCAAGGCACGCATGCTACAACCGATCGCCATGGCAGCCAAGGCAATGCGTTCTGTTTGCAGATTTTTCATCAATGAATAAAAACCTTGATGTTCTTCACCTAATAAGGCTTCAGGTCCTAGTCGCACATTCTCCATCACTAGCTCAGCTGTATCGGAACTCAACCAACCAGTTTTATCCAACGAGCGACCCACACTAAATCCTGGTGTATTTTTTTCTACGATGAACATAGAAATTTGATGTTTAGCTGGACCGGTGCGCGCTGCGATGAAATATAAATTTGCATGCACGCCATTGGTAATAAATAATTTACTGCCATTCAGTATCCAACCATCACCATCACGTTTAGCATGTGAGCGCATAGCAGCCACATCCGATCCTGAACCAGCCTCTGTCATGGCCACCGCAGTAATACAATCTCCTCTAATAATGCTAGACATGTAGCGCTGCTTTTGTGCGGCATTCCCTGCATGATGTAAATGCGGACTCGCCATATCGGTATGTACCAAGACTGTAATTACAAAACCCGCAAAAGTGGATTGCGATAGTGCTTCAGCAAATACCAAATTCGTAATTGCATCACAATCTGCACCACCATAAGCAGATTCAAACATCAAACCTAGTAAACCTGCTTTACCTAAACGTTGTAAAACTTCGCGTGGCACATAACCCTGCTGTTCCCACTGCAACCCAAAAGGCTCTACTTCATCGCGCAGAAATCGCGCAATCTGATCGCGTAATACAGTATGTTCAGGTAGATGATAAATAGCGTTCATAATTCATTCATAGAGTGAGAGTGAGCTCGATCCGGACTGTTCACAGTTGTGTAGGCTTGAATTTAACATCAATCTGACCTGATCAAAAAAAAAAGCACTTGCCGCATAGGGTCAAGTGCTTTTTATGCAGCGAACAAAAACTTAAGGGAAACGTACCCAACCGTCAGGACGTTGAAAGTTTTCGCTACGCTCTACTGCTTTTTTAGGTGCAGGTTTTTCTACTGGCTTTTCTTCCACTACTTGCACCACCACTTTCGGTGGTTGTTCAGGCATGCCAGAGGAATGATGACTAGAAATCAGCCAATCATTACCTACCCGCTTATATGAAAATGAATAGCGAGCTCGTACTGAAGACCCATCTGCAAATCGGAAGGTATATAAACCTGAATCAGTCGCACTATTACAATCGACTTCAATCACACGATCATCAATACTGCCTTCTGGTCGACGCGCTAAAAAATGATGAAAGTAATCTTCTTTTTCAGCTGCAGTGAAACGTGCACGATTCGATACGGTAGGAAGTAACACTGAATATGGTGCGTAATTTGCGACGACTTTTTTCGGATCACCCGTACGAAGTGAAGCATTCCAACGATCAAACAAAGCTGCAACTTCTGATTTCAAAGGTGGATTACAAGCCAAGGCTGGATCTTGCACATTATTCATCGCTTCACTTACTGGCACAGCAGCTGGCTTGGGAGCAGGTGCAGGTGCAGGTACTGGTGCAGCCGCAACTGGCTCAACAGCGTGACGCGGTTCAACCACTGCAACTTTTGCAGGTGCTTCAACTCGTGCTGGTTCAGCACGAGTTGGTACTGACTCGACTTCATGACTTACTTCTCCAGCAGGTCGCACATACTCTGCTGGATGACGATCTAATAATGAATACGAAGATTGTTCAACTACTGGCGCTTCAACAGACTTAGTGACTGGCATATAACGATCTTCAATCACAGCACTTGCACGACCATCACTCACTACAGGCGCAGCTTTAGGCGCGTGATCAGCAACCGGTGCAGCAGCATGTGTATCTGCTGCATGCTTATCTGATGCATGCTTATCTGCTGAATTAGTATGACCGCTTTGTGCAGCATCGACTGCGATCGCTAATTCGCCACGTTGTCTGACATGTATACGTTTTGCCTGCTCTGGCGCAGCAGGTGCTGCATGCGCGGCATCTGCATGTGCGGAATTTTGTGCTGCCTTTTTAGCTGCACGTGCTTTTTTCTTGCGCTCTGGTTTAGTCGCTTGTGCGGTCTCTTTGGCAGGTGCAGCAGCAGGCATATCTGCTTTGGCAGCAGGTGCAGCGGCATGCGTATCTTTTGCAGCTTCTGGTTTATGTGCATCACCATGCGCAGCATCATTAGACCAAACCAATGAGCTCAGCATCAAGGCACATGCACCGCACAGCGCGACAGAATATTTTTTCATCATTGCCATTCCTTTATTTCCAAATATCTTGCTCTTTCTAGCTTAATAAAGCTGAAAGATATTATCAATCAGGCAAAATAAATCCCTAACTTCATCGTACTTTGTTATCGACATTAACCGCCAATGCTTTACCCATTCGGGTGAATAAGCTTAACCAACGCTAATTAGAGGCTAAAAATATAATCATCAAATTAGTTGATTCCTATTGTGTTGCCACCTTAATTGATAATGCTAACTCTGTTATAAATAAAATTCTTTTCAGGTATTAAGTTTTTACTCTTAACTGTCGATACACAAAGTGGAGTGGTGTTTTTACTGAGTGGGCTAACATTGTTAATTTGATATTGGCGCACTAAGGTATCCAGATTGTAAAATGATGTTCAAGAAATTTTAGTAATTGTGTGTGCAGGCTAGTGGCACTTCCATGCCATTTTGAAAATAAGTTTTGTATTCTAAGGAGACCTCTTGTGTCTAACAATATCGTGACCCCTAAAGCAGATCATCTGCCTTCAGAAGATTGCCCATGCTGCAATCCAAAAGCATTAAAAAATAGCCGTCGTCAATTTCTCGCTGCAGGTGCAGCATTGGTTGCCGGTGGCATGATGGGATTTGTACCTGGTCGTTCTATGGCAGGTGGTGGTAACTACGAAGCGATGCTGATTAATTGTATCGATCCACGTTTCACTACTCTGAGCTGGCAGTACATGGGTTTGATGCAAGGCGTAGAGCGTGAAAAATTAGGCGATAACTATAGTCATTTCGTGATGGCAGGCGGCCCTATCGGTGCAGTTCATCCTAAATTCGCTGAATGGCATAAAACCTTCTGGGACAACTTGGATATCACCGTCAGTCTGCATCACATTAAACGTGTGGTCGCACTGTCGCATCGTGATTGTGGCGCAGCTAAATTAGCGTATGGCGCAGATGCTGTCGCTACCAAAGAAATCGAAACCGGTTCACATGCTGAATCCCTCGCTATGTTCCGTGCTGCTGTGAATAAGCGTCATCCTAAACTCAGCGTCATCACTGGTGTCATGGATTTAACCGGCCGTGTTGACATGATTGGTTAAGACTGTTTTCTGTTTCTTCTGAAATCGGGGTGGACTATGTGAGTAGTCCACCCCGATTTTTTTACCCTCTCAAACCTAGCCTACTGGCTGTTCAATCGAATAATTTATTTTTATTTTGATAAGCCTTTAAAAATAAATTCAAAATTAACGCATCGTAATGTCGTAACACTTCAGATTCAAAGGTCTTAGTCGATTTTATTGGTGAGAGCGAAAGCCACCAATAAAGCGATGAAAACAACTGCCACATCCACTGCGAACATTATCAAGACAGCAACTGCGAATAAAGTCGCCGTTGCGTCAACCAACACCAAATCCGTTTCGGTGGAGATGATGTCGTCTGTGAATGGTGTATTGGAGCGCAAGAACCTGCCACCAGTGAGCGCGCCCACAAGTGACAACAGTGTGAAAAATAAGACTGTTGTAACTGCTGCTGCAGCAAATGCCCTTACCTTGAATTTAACTAAGTCCACTACACCGGGTTACGACCAAACCGGTAGTGTGAATAGTCCTGACGTCGATACGAATAGTAAGCGCCCTAATACCGTTAGCATTACTGTCAAACTCGTTAAGGGTATGACCTATGATTTAAGTTATAAATTTACACGCTTCTCTTCGGGTACACCGACAGCAGCATCTCTGGTTGCAAAAAGTCCAACTGGAAAATCAACGACTGTAAATTTAACGACGCCTAGTTTCACAGCGAGTGAATCTGGTAATTACACCTTAGTTTTTGCAGCTGGAACCAATGCATGGTTTGATGGAAAATTTGATACCACGGTTAAAGGCAAAGCATTACTCCCACCCACAACTGGCGATGCAAATCTCGATGCTCTGTTACAAAGACAAAACGCATGGTGGCATGATGCAGGCACAGCTCCCACAGCAGGCACCGTACCGATTACCGCAACCAGTAAAGCTTTAGCTCCAGGTAGCGCAAAAACACAGCTGACCTATACCTTCATGACCACGAAACCCGCCACTCTGGATGCGGATTTTCCTAAGTCGGGTCAAACAAAAAACTTTTCCCCTTTAACTGATAATCAAAAAGCTGCAGCCATCGCCGCTTTTAATTACATCAGTGCTATTACGAATGTGAAATTCACGGAAGACAAAACAGGGAATGGCAACTTACAAATGGGTCGTTACGATATGTCAGCCGCTGCTGGTGGACAAGCCGGTATGGATGGCATTGCTAACTTACCGAATAACTCTGCAGTCGTTGATAAAGCCTTTGTATTTATAAATTCAGCCTCACCTGGTGATCTAGGTGATTCCACTAGTGGTAGCTATGGATGGTCGGATGTCTGGCATGAATTAGGTCATGCTATGGGCTTAAAACATCCAGGTAACTATGATGCAGGCGGTGGCAGTGTTAACACGCCGTTTCTACCCACTACCAAAGATAATCATCAGTATTCCATCATGTCTTATAAAGACAATGGCAATACTAAGGGCGCGAACAATCAAAGCTATATGTTGTACGACGTCGCTGCTTTGCAATATCTATATGGAGTCAACGCGACAGGTTCAACTGCAGTCAATGGTGCATTTAAATTTTCTAATACTGGCACCACGCTGAGTACGATCTATTCAGCTAAAGGCACAGATAAAATTGATTTAACCGGCATTACACGATCAAGCGTCGTGAATTTAAATGCAGGCACCTTCTCTAGCATTAATCAATTAAAACCTAACAGCACGAGCAATACTAGCTATTCAGGTAATAGCAATGTATCCATAGCATTTGGCAGCAAAATTAATAACATCGATTTAAGTACATCTAACACTGCTGATACAGTAATTTTAAATGCTGCCTATAAAGCAAATGCATTTAATGCGATTAAAAATTTCCAAGCATCCGATAAAATTGGTCTAAGTTCTTCAGTCTTTGGCAATCTCAACTCAGACAACATCGATATTGGTGTGGGTCGCACAACAGCGAATACAGCAAAATCTAAAATATTAGTCGACAGTACAACAGGAAGTATTTTTTATGATGCCGATGCGAATGGCAAAGCATCTAAAGCAGTGAAGGTAGCGCAATTCACAAAAGTCGCGAATATGACTATCGCTAAAGGTAATTTCAGCTTTTTATCTTAATGTAGACACAAGTCTTTTTTAGGCTTCTGCTTTACGACCCACTAAGTATTTCACGCCTGTAGGACCATAGCGTTCTGTGTGTGGCTTAGCATATCCCAAATGAAAAACATCACCTACTTTAAAAGATAAAGTTTCATCATCCACTTGTAGGACGACAGAACCCTCTAATATCAGTGCTTTCGCTTCGAAAGGATGGGTGTGTAAATCAAGATAACCATCTGCTTCGCGCTCTACGATAACGAGATCTTGAAAACCTTCTTCGATTAACAAATGCTTGAATTGTTCTTGATTCATATCTTGCTCCTAAGCAGATGACTTTTCTAGCATCTTTACTATACTGGTTAATGCATGATTAACTGGCGTTGGCACATGGTGTAAGAGCCCTTGACGATTAACATAGCCATTCAAAAAATCAATTTCACTACGCTTACCACGCGCTAAATCTTGTGCAGTGGATGAAGTTTGATCTGCCATAGTGTGAGCAATTTGTTTTACGTTCTCTCGACTATCTCCCGGCACGACGACACCGGCAGCACTAGCAACCGTTAGGCATTCCACCACTAATTCTTCCATCATGCGCAGCACACCTTCTTGCTGCACCAACTGACCATAAGGTAACTGCGTAATTGCCGATAACGCGTTGTAAGCACAATTGACTATCAACTTAGCCCACAGTGCGCCGATGACGTTCTCAGAGACTTGGGTAGGAATGGCTGCTGCTGTCAATACACTTGCAATCAATTCACTGGCTGAAGAGGATCCGATCACTAACTCTCCACGACCATTGTGTTTTACATGGCCATCACCCACCATTTCAGTTGCCACATACACGACTGCAGGAATCACTTGATGCGGTAAAACTGAACGTAGCAGCTCTGCATTTTCCACACCATTTTGTAAACTCAAGATCACTGCATGGTCAGATAAATGCGGTTTAGCTTGTGTGGCAGTTGTGATAGTGTCTGTCGATTTAACACAAAACAAAATCACATCTGCATCGTGTATCGCTGTCAGTTCTGTACTGGCATACAGTTTGATGTGCTCTTCAAATGTTTGCGTTGTTAATAGCAAACCTTGTTGCTGTATGGCTGACACATGATGAGGACGACCTATAAGAGTTACATGATGTCCTGCACGCGCTAAGATGCCACCAAAATAACATCCTACTGCACCAGCACCCACTACTGCAAAACGTAAGTGTTCGCTATTATTTTTCATCATCTGACAGAATCAACTTGAATCATCTTACTGATTCGATGCATCACGCTTATAGCGCTCTTCTAGCTTAGCAGCGCGTAACACATCCGTTGCTTGTGTGATGGGCTCAGCGGTCTGTTGACGACGACGTAAGCTCTTTACTACCATCACAAAAACTAAGGCTAATAAAACAAAAGGTCCGCCCCACAACACAGCATTCGAAGCTGAAAATGCAGGTTTATAAAGTATGAATTCGCCATAGCGTTCTACCATATAGCTACGAATAGCTTCATCACTTTTACCAGCTTGTATTTGTTCTAATGCTTGCTGCTTTAAATCGACAGCCAGTCCAGCGGTGGATTCTGCAATACTTTGATTTTGACAAACTAAACAACGCAGCTCGCTCGAAACACGTTGTAGACGTTCTATTTCTTCTGGTGTGGGATTCATTTAGCACCTCCTGCACTGGCGGCTAGAAGCAATGGTTCTACATGCTGCGCAATAAATTCATCATCAACTGGACCTGCATGTCGCATTCTGACTTTGCCTTCACCATCAATCACAAAGGTTTCAGGTACGCCATACACACCATACTCTATACCTACACGTCCATCTAGATCAACAGCGATGATGTCATACGGATTACCACCATGTTGCTTTAACCAGCTAACGGTATCGGATGTTTTATCTTTATAAGCCAGACCAACTAAAGGCAAACGATGCTGCTCAGCCAATTGCATGAGCTTGGGATGTTCAATCACACAAGCACTACACCACGAAGCAAATACATTTAACAACCAGACTTTACCTTGCATGTTCTGGCTATTAAATTGTTTTCCATCCAATGTAGTTAATACAATCGCCGGTGCAGGTTTGCCGACACGTTTGGAGTCGAGTTTACGTGGATCAGATTGCAAACCTTTAGCGAGTAAGACAGCCAAGAAAAGCAAACTTACGATAGGCAATATTAAAAATAATTTGCGATTCATACGGCCGCCTGACTCACTTGTTCTTGCGACATAGATTTATCTTTTAACTTCGCTTTATTTCTATAACGTCGATCAAAGATAGATAGCACACCACCGATGGCCATCATGCAGCAACCCCACCATATCCAATTAATAAAAGGTTTTGAATAAATACGTGCAGTCCATGCTTGCGGCTTGTTGCCTTCTGCTGGCAAAGGTTCACCCATGGATAAATAAGTATCACCAAAAAAACCTACATCAATCGCTGCTTCACTCATGACTTGGCCATTTGACATATAACGGCGTTTTTCTGGCATCAGTTGAACAGTGCTGCCATTGGCATGCTTTAACTCAAACATACCTTGCCATGCACCATAGTTTTCACCGGTACGCATACGCACACCGTCAAAACGTAACATCGCACCATCAAAATTTTCAGTTTGCCCTGGACTTAACACCAGATCTTTTTCTACTTCATAGGTCTTGACTAAGGTGACACCTGCAATAAATACAGCCACACCTAAATGCGCTAACACCATCGCCCAATAAGATAAGCCTAATGCATACAGACGACCAAAACCTAAACCTTGTTGACGTACACGCTGAACTACATGCATCAGAGTCGCACAAGCCAACATCGTTGCCGAGGCAATGCCTAAAGCCATCATGATGCTGCCCTTACCACGTAACACAATAAAACCTGCTGTAACGACAACCGCTGCAATCAGTGGGAATAACAAAGGCTTAATTAAACTAAATGATGGCGTTGATTTCCATGTGCTCCATGGTGACATCGCCATAAACCAAGCAGCAGGTAACAACAAAGGTGCAAACACCGCTTCAAAGTACGGTGGACCTACTGACATTTTTTCTCCACCAAATGCTTCTACAACGAGTGGATATAAAGTACCAAGTAAGACAGCAGATAAAGAAGCCGCTAACAATAAATTATTCAGTAATAGCAAAGATTCACGCGACACTAATGAAAAGCTGCCACCTAAACCGACTTCACGTGTACGCCATGCATACAACACGAAAGCGGTACCGACCACAGCGCTCAACAGTGACAATATCAATATGCCGCGCGTAGGATCCGTTGCAAAAGCATGGACTGAAGTTAGTACACCCGAACGTACTAAGAAGGTGCCTAATAAGGAAAGTGCAAAAGCGATTAACGATAACAATACTGTCCAACTCTTTAAAGCATCACGTTTATCGGTGACGGCTAGAGAGTGAATCAATGCAGTACCTGCTAGCCAAGGCAAGATGGATGCATTCTCTACAGGATCCCAGAACCACCAACCACCCCAACCTAATTCGGTATAGGCCCACCAACTGCCCAATAAAATACCGACAGTGAGGAATGCCCATGCTGCATTGGCCCAAGGACGTGACCAACGTGCCCAAGTTGGATCTAGTCTGCCTTCTAATAAAGCTGCAATTGAAAAAGCAAAGGTCACTGCAAAACCAACGTAACCCATGTAGAGCATGGGTGGATGTATCACCATCACAGGGTCTTGTAGCAATGGATTTAAATCACGTCCTTCTAACGCAGCAGGTAGTAAACGCAAGAAAGGATTAGAACTCGCTAACAATAAACCTATGAAAGCAACTTGTAAGATTAAGAGCACTGCCATCACACGTGCACGAAAACCATGAGCGAGATTAGCTGAACGCAATGCGACTGCAGCAGTCCATCCGGCTAACATTAACACCCACAGTAATAGAGAGCCTTCATGTGAGCCCCATGAAGCTGCAAAGCGATACGCTGTTGGCAATAAGCTATTTGAGTTTTCAGCGACATTGCGTACTGAAAAATCATTCGCAATAAAACTCCATATCAAAGCACCAAACGATAAAGCGACGAGAAAGAAGTTTAATAAAGCGGTGCCAGTTAAAGCACGTGACAAATAAGCAGTCGATAAACTCTGCCGTGTTAAATGCCAAAATCCTAGTATCGAGCTAACTAATGCGATGGCTAATGCCAGTGCAAGACTCCATTGACCTAATTCAGCGATCATGATTGTGGCTCCAGTTTTAGATTCAGTGCACGCTGTCCAGGTTTCACATCTTTGACGATGACGCGTATATCGCCAGCTTGTTTTTGCACACTGCCACCTATCGCAATACGTGCTTCCACATCGACTAACTTTGCATCAGACAGTTTATTCGCAGGATTCATAGAAAGACTATCGTCGAGTTTAAAAGCGTAATTAGCTTGCGCAAGCACTTGCGCTAAGGGCACACGCTGCGCTGCAAGAGGAGGACCACCACTACTACCTGCTGCTCGCGCTAAGATAAACACCACAGCATCTGCTGGTAATTTTCCTTCTCGTGCCATTGCAATAATGGTCGGCGCTAAGGTTATCGTGCCTGTAATGGTTTTACTTGAATTGACTGCTGCATCATTTTTCGCAGACTTGTTCGATGCAACTTCTGGAGCCACACCCATGCTCGCTAAAATTGCATCCACTCGTTGTTGTTGTTCACTGCCGGGAGGCATTAATGCACGCAATCGCTTCCAATAAGCGATTGCTTCTGCAGTCTGATTGTTTTGCATGGCATAAGTTGCTGCCAACGCCAGTGATTTAGGATGACGAGGATTTACTGCTAAGGCAGCTTTCACTAAACTAATCGGACGTCCACTTAAGGTGCGTTCAGGACTTGAAGCAGCAAGAGCATCGGCTAAGTCCGCCATCGCATCCGGATCTTTAGGGCGAAGTTTGACTAAGCGCTCTAATACACCTGCTGCTGCTGCATAATTTTCCAGCACAAAATAAGAGCGTGCTAATAAGGCCATGCCTTCAACATCAGTTGGATTTTTTTTCAGTTTTTCTTCTAGCTTGTCTATGCTCTCTTGCAGACTCGCTTGCATTTGTTTCATGTCTTCGCGTTCTGCATTTGTCGCTTGCGAAGAAGATGAAAATTGCATCGCATCTGAATCGAGTCGACCGAAAGTGGCATACAGCGCTGCTGCAATCAACACCACGAGCGCCGATAAAATCCACAATGAATTACGGGTTGGGATGGCCGTACTATCTTGATGCGCTCTTGATAGTGATGCATCAGCAGTGGCTAGCCATTCATTACGCAAAGTGGTTCGCGTTTCCTCACTCAACAAAGGATCTTCTTCGATTTCACGACGACGTGCGAGCATGACCTGCCATTCAGGATCGTCATTGCCTGCTTCGTTCGTCCCTGATGGTGGAGACTTAGCCCAAAATTTGGCTAGCCATAAAATCGCCAGCAGCGCTAATAAGAGTGCAACAGCTAAAAAGACCGACATCAAATTTCCCGAAAATCAGATTTCAGACATCCCGCCCTAGCTCATCATTTCCTGCAGACAGAAAACTAGCCTAAAGACAGACTAATTCGACCATGCAAGCTAGCGATGAGGAAGTTATGGAATAGGCTGATATGGATTGAAAAACGAATAAACCACCTAGGGTTAGACAGCCTTTCATTATATAGATATTGCACCTTGGCATTTGCCTCCCCCAGAAACGGCTCAACTCTAAAGAAAAATTAAAACCTTGCAGCCAAATAATATTTCTATTGTTATCAAAATACGGGAAAATCTTCAATTCTGAGGGCTTTATCGGCGATTGCGCAAGGATCTCGCCTAAAAGTATTTCGCCTCTTAGTGCAGGCTGGTGCGATTTATGCAACCACACAACGAAGCAAAAGGCACGACATCATTTTGAAAAAAAATGGAATGACTTACAGCGGTATTTATTTGTATGGCGTTTATTCGCGAGTATTTTTTCGTAATGTTGATAAGTAGAGGCTATTAGGTGACTCTGAGCCTTCTGGACGCAGGCAACATCGCCTACTACCCCAACCAAAACACGCGCGACGAAACGATGAATGCAACTAAAAAAATATTGTCACCTACATCAACACCGTTGGTACGTATTGATAGCAGCATTCTTCAAATACGCGGTCACAAAGTGATGATCGATACTGATCTTGCCGCGCTATACGGTGTGCCAACCAAAGCACTTAATCAAGCGATCAAACGTAACGCTCAACGCTTCCCGCAAGATTTTATGTTTCAACTCTCACCAGCAGAAAAACAGGAGGTGGTCACAAATTGTGACCACCTCGCTAAATTGAAGTTTTCTAAAATGCTGCCATTTGCTTTTACCGA
>JAUKPQ010015093.1:2495-13526 GCA_032273045.1 Chloridella minuta
CCTATCTCGCAGCAAGTCTTAGATATCGGCATCTTCCATCTTTGCGTCTATCATGTCGTTGAACCACGTGCTCTGCTGTAATACCAACTGCACGCACTCCTGCATGGTCTTGTCTGCACTCAGGGAATTCCCTTGTTGTTGCTTGATGACCGTAGCAAGAAGTTGAAGTTGGGTACAGATGTTATTGATAACGCCCTCGAGGGTGGGCGTAGGGGTGGTGCAGACTTCCTGCACTTGAGGGGTCGGTGTTACTAATGCTTGCATAGCCTCAACTTCTTCAGTAGTTACAGGGATAATATTTAATTCGTTGTACATATAAGACTCCTTCGTTTAGTTGTCAATGGGTTTGTGCTACGGGTTGTAATACGTTGTTATGCATCTACTTCTTCGATAAGGTAAATACAGGGTGCGTGCTTGTCGTCACCTTCTTGTAGTTTGAATACTAGGTCTTTGGCTACCTCGTTGCTTATACACTTGGCAACTACCTCGACATTGCCTAGTTCATCTACTGCCTTTATTTCATATGTTTTCATTGTTCCGCCTCTTTTATGTCGTCAAGATACTCAGGTCTTGGCTCTTTGTAAAATTTAATAATAAGATTCTTGTCTTTGTCCCAGTCCATCGACCAGTCCGTATGACCAAATTCTGCCTCGCAATACTCGTCTAACAAATCTCCGTTGAACGTCATATCACATCCCATATAAAAAGTTATACACATACTTCTCAAAATCAGAGAAGTCTTTCTTGTTAACTGAGTACTCGTCATCATCTAACGGCGTTACAATTAACTGCTCTTGAATGTCACTTAACTGATACTTGTGACCTTCGCAGTCGAACACTACTGTTGCGTATGTTTCTAACATTGTTTATTCTCCTCTCGGTATTGGTCGTACTCTTCGCAATATAATTCAATCTCGTTTAACAGATGCTCAGGTATATCGTCAAGTATTTCTACGCTACCGTCTGACCATGTGAGTTTTACTTCAAACCCCACAATACCTTGCGTATACCTACGCTCATTAAATTCTCTTGCAATCATTTCCTCTCCTCTTCTAAGTTGTCATCGTCAATGCTATCTAAGAACTCATCTACTGCGTTTGCTACATCGTCAGGTATGTCCGTCACATAGTGGAACGTGCCGTCTGCCTTCTTGACCTTGATACCCCACCAAACTATTCTGTTACTCATTTCATTAACTCCTTTATCTCTTGTGTTTTTGCGTCAACAACATCTGAACCATACTTATTATGCAACTCTACAATTTTCAATAAATTTTCTTCATTGCTACGCCATTCTTTGCGTTTTTCTACGCTATTCACACAGGTATACATATCTATTAAAAATAAAACATCTTCTCGCTCCATGTCATTCTCCTTTCGTTTAAGTTAATTTAAAATACACCTCGACCCTAACATCTAGGGGTACTACTTCACCACCTCTCGCACGTTCTAGCAGGTCTTTCTTTATTTGCTTAGCCTGTGCGTAGTTCTTGCTATGTTGCTCTAGCAAGACGTGATGTGTTGCTTCTTGCTTCTCAAGGTTTGCTTTGTGCTTACTCTTGATGTTCCTATACCTGTTGCCGTAAGTTGTCACTTGCTTCTGTAAGTTGGCGTTGAGTTGTTTCAGGTAACGTGTGGTTCTGCCTTGCCAATACTCCTTCATGATGCGTGACCTGATTAGGGGCAGGTTTTCTGCACGTTGACGTAATTCAATCTCGCCTGTGACTCTGTGCATGTCTCCTGATGACATCTTGCTGATGATTTCCTTTTTGCTAAGTTTTGTTTTGCGTTTGCTCAGCGACCAACAAGACCTGCACTTTTTACTGATGACCGTAATAGGCGAAGAGATTGACGCACGCTTTAATAGTGCACATGACTGACGCTTGGTTAACCTTCGATTGAACTCCGACATCGGCTTGGTTTCCTCACACATGGTGCAGGTTTTCTGCACTTGCTTCACAGTTTGGTTCATTTGCTACCACCTTTTTTGAAAATAGTCTACCAAAATACACGTGGTGGACAACATGTAGCCACCCCTTTTAGCCTATAGTATACACGGTGTAGGGTAGTTGCAACCTACATGTATACGTAATTTCAGGTGCTTTAAGACTAAGAAAAAAACACGAGAAAGTCAGCAACCATCTTTTTTTTATTCACTTACTTACTTATCTATATCTATATATATATATATATGTAGTGTGCAAATATGGCTGACGCACATAAACAAAAGGGGAGAGGGTGTCAACTTGATGTCCACTATGCATATTTTGGTAGACTATTGTCAGATGACCCCTAAAAACAGTATGCTCCACAACGTGTTGCTGTATCTTTTGATTACAAGCCTCTCATTAGGTGTTGAAGGTTCTGCGTGAGGTTGCTACGCATGAGTGCTATGGTGGTGAGTGAAGTCCATCCTTCGCCTAGTTTCTTGATAGTCTCAGGTCTTGGGTAGTGGGCATAGAGTTTCACTTTACCGTCACGCTTACGCATGATGTCAACGATGGTGTTGTCACGTTTGAATACGATTACTACGGGGTTAGATGGGTTATGTTTCATTGTGGTTCTCCTTTGAGGTTAGATAGATTTGCTACGTTGGTATTCGACTATGCTGAATGCATTGAAGGCATCTCGCATATATACTTCTTGTGCTACGGGTACTGCTACTTCTTTGGTGCAGGGTTTCTGCACTACTCGTTGCACAGGGTTGACCTGCTTGAGTAATGCACATTGGTTAGTTGTTAGCATGTGTCTCTCCCATAAAGAATGTGCTAGCCATAGCACCACCACTAAAGACTAGTAAGAATAGGTAGTCGAGTTGTATGTTACCCAACAGGTTGTGTAAGGCGAAGCAGAATGTCATGGTGTTGACAATCGCTAGCAGTAAGACGTTTGAGTGTTTCATTGTGGTTCTCCTTAAAAGTTATATGGAAGTGCGTTGTTGGCGTGTGCTACTCTGCGTGCTTCAACCTTGCCTGATACCTTGATGGTTGCGATACAGTTGCGTTGCTCAGGTGTTGGGTATATCTCTACGAACCAACCTCGTGCTTTACTGCCGTAGTAACGTGCGTATTTCATTTAGTTCTCCTTCGTGGGTTAAGTTTTGTGCAGGAATTCTGCACGTTAGACAGAAAAGCGAATAGCGTTGAAGCCTCGCTCTCTGTCTCGTTGTACAACGTGTTGTCAAACTATTTGGCAAATGCAATCTCCACAGCCTTGAGTACTTGTGCCTTCGTCATACCCCATGACTTGATTGCTTTGGATTTCTGCACCACAACATCTTTCTGCTTTGACGTTGTGCTACTCGTTGTGCTACTCGTAGGAAACATAGTGCGTAGCATCTCTCTAGCACTATTCTGTTTCTTCGTTGCCTTACTGAAGCCTAGCGAACCTTTGTAAATACCTTTGGTTATCATGCTAGGTGTAACACCCTGTTTCTTACCAACGAGTACAGCAACCTTACTGCGTATATCAAGTTGTGTCTGTACGTCTGCCTTGTTATACACAGGTACGAGTTTGTTCATTGCGTCTTGCAACTCGATACCCTTTGCAATGTACTGCTCTAACTTTGTGCAGAAGTCCTGCACCACACGTTGTTGAATAGAATTCATACTGTTCTCCTTAAAAACAAAAAGCCGAGCAAGTGGCTCGGCAACACATCGGCTGTTCCCCAACCGATACATCTATTATACCACAACGTGTTGCTGTAACTAGGCTATTCCTGACCTCTGAACCCCACCCTATGGGTATCCCCCTGTTATGACGATGCCGTGGCTCGGGCAGTACAACACTATTCCACAACCGCATTTTAAAAATCTGTCAAATTTTGTAAAAATTCCACTAGGTCATGTCAAACTTTAGACACAACTACATAAAAAAAGCCCCAGTATCGACTGGGGCTAAACTATCAAACGAAGGATAACACTAATCTAAACGAAGGAGGAAAGACAGTGTTACATTTATTATAGCGCAAAAATAAAAATGCGTGATACAATAATTCCAATCGTGCCCCCCACGCTACCAAGGAGGAATGGAAGTTGTTTTTAGAACACTTAGTTAATCAGAATGCCGCAGACTTTGTACCAGAACTATGTTCCGGTGAGGATTTTGTGCCTGTTGAAAAACTAAGCGCCAGTCAAACACTGGGCGCACAGAAAAAAACAAGTGATTGGCTACAGAGTTTAGCCAAAGATGATGACGATATTCTTGACGCAGCTCAAGAAGACAAGGTAGCCCAGACATTTACAGCGCTAGCCACCCAAGACCCCGACGCAAAAAACAGATTACTACAGATGGAAGTGCCAGAAGAGATACGCTCAATCGTGTCGATGGTAACGACGTATCAGTGGAAGTTTGTTGAGCAGGCGGAAGAGCTACGCAACATGGCGGTAACTAAGATTATTAAAGAAACCGACCACCCAGACGCTAAGGTAAGATTGAAAGCGCTTGAAATGCTGGGTAAAGTTACAGAAGTTGCGTTGTTTACTGACAGGATATCGGTTAAGAATGAAGATGTTACTGACGACGAGCTTGAGAAACGCATTAAAGAGAAGTTAGGGCGCTATATGGGTGCCGTTGATGTGGTCGATGCGATTGAAGTTAGTAAAGGCGACGATGCTAGCTGAAGTCTTATCCCCCCAAGAAGCTGTAGCCGCACAACGTGCGGTAAAGGATATGACGAAAGCAGAGAAGATTGCGTTCTTAGCGGATTTAGATAAGAAGGAACACAGGGCTACGCTTAAACAGTGCCAGACCGACCCGATAGAGTTTGCCAAACGCATATACCCCGGGTTTAAAGTGGGTCCACACCACAGACGGCTAGCTAAAGTATTCCAAGACGTAGTAAACGGCAAGAAAAAACGTGTCATTATTAATATTGCGCCTCGTATGGGTAAGTCTGAATTTAGTTCTTTCTTGTTTCCTGCATATTTTTTAGGTAATTACCCTGAGAAGAAGATCATTATGGGCACCCACACGGCTGGGTTATCCGAAGACTTTGGACGGCGGGTGAGAAACTTACTAGAAAGTGAGGAATATCATGAAATATTTCCAGAGACTATGGTCGCAGATGACCAGAAGGCAGCGGGTAAGTGGTCGACCGGCGCTGGTGGACAGTATTATGCTGCTGGTGTTGGCGGTGCTCTTGCAGGTAGGGGTGCTGATTTGTTTGTTATTGACGATCCACATTCTGAGCAGGACATGAAGGCAAACAGCCGACTTGCATTTGATTCGGCTTGGAGTTGGTTTCAGACAGGTCCGTTGCAGCGTCTCATGCCGGGCGGTGCGATTATCGTTATTATGACGAGATGGTCGCTTTTAGATTTGACGGGGCGCTTAATTGATTACCAGATTAAAAACCCGAACACAATACCGTGGGAAATTGTACAACTGCCAGCGATTATGAATGAGGGTGAGGAGAATGAGAAATCCCTTTGGCCCGAGCAGTGGCCCCTCGAAGCATTACTAAACACCAAGGCAAGTATTGACCCCCGTTACTGGAACGCCCAGTATATGCAGAACCCCACGTCAGATATGTCAGCGGTTATTGGACGCAAAGACTGGAAAACATGGGAAGCGGACGACCCACCGAAATGTGAGTACATCATTCAGTCTTGGGATACGGCGTTTGAAACATCGAACACAGCCGACTATTCGGCTTGCACAACTTGGGGTGTCTGGTACAACAACGAGGACAAAGGTAGTCCTAATCTAATATTGCTGGATGCGTTTAAAGATAGGATGACGTTCCCAGAATTAAAAACCATAGCGCTCAAGCACTATAAAGAGTGGACTCCCGATGCGTTTATCGTGGAGAAAAAAGCGGCAGGTGCGCCGTTAATACAAGAGCTAAGAAGAATAGGTATACCTGTACAAGAATTTACACCGTCTCGAGGTAATGATAAGATGGTGAGACTTAACGCTGTAGCAGATTTATTTACTAGCGGTAAGGTATGGGCACCAGATACAAGATGGGCTAGAGAAGTAATCGAGGAATTGGCTAGCTTTCCTGTTGGTGAACATGATGACTTTGTTGATACAGTGTCGCAAGCGCTGTTGAGATATAGGCAAGGTGGCTTTATTAGCCTTGACTCGGATGAGAAAGATGATGATCTCTTGTACAAGTACCGCCGTAAAGCGGCATATTATTAGGGGGTGTGATGACTACGCAAAAGCATATGGGTAAAGGTGTCCTGTTAGAACGGTTAACAGAACAGATGCGTACGCAGAAAAACCCCCCCGCCGACCCGGAAGCAGCGGCTCGTGCAGTATTATTAGCAAGAGGTCATATAAAAGAAGATGGCTCGTACACAGAAGGCGGTTCAGTACGTAATAATATGACTGCCGAAGAAAGAGCAAAAGATAGAGCAGCTAAACGCACAGGTAAACCAGCAAGTGCGTTTGGTTACAACCCCAAAACCAATACAGCATTAAGGAAAAATTATGGCAGTCGATAAAAGTTTATACCAAGCCCCTCAAGGTTTAAGTGCGTTAGCAGGAGATGAACCGGACATTGAGATTGAAATTGAAGACCCAGAATCCGTACGCATTCGAGCCGGTGGTGTGGAAATAGAAATTGACCCCGATGCTGAAAGCGAAGAGGACTTTAACCAGAACTTAGTTGAAGTCATGAGTGATAGTGATTTGCAGATGCTTGCAGGTGACTTAGCGGAAGACATTGACAACGACATTGCATCCCGTAAAGACTGGGAAAAGATGTACAAAGACGGTATTACATTACTAGGGCTGAAGTTCGAAGAACGCACAGAACCTTGGAGTGGCGCATGTGGGGTATTTCACCCGATGATTACAGAAGCCGTTGTTAGGTTTCAGTCCGATACAATTATGGAAACGTTTCCAGCCAAAGGTCCTGTAAAAACACAAATTATTGGTAAAGAAACACCAGAGAAGAAAGAAGCGGCAGTGCGTGTTGAAGAAGACATGAACTACCAGTTAACGGAAAAAATGCCCGAGTACCGCCTTGAGCATGAGAAGATGTTGTGGAATTTGCCAAGTGCTGGTTCTGCGTTCAAGAAAGTTTACTTTGACCCCAACTTAAATCGTCAGGTAGCGGTGTTTATACCCGCAGAAGACGTGATTTTACCGTATGGCGCTAGTGATGTAGAGACATGCGCAAGGATTACGCACAGAATGCGTAAGACCAAGAACGATTTAATCAAGCTAATGAACGCCGGGTTTTATATTGAGACAGACTTAGATGATGAGCCTGACCATTTTTTAAACGAGATTCAGCAGAAGAAAGACAAAGAGACAGGTTTTTCAGCATCGTACGACGACCGCTTTGAGCTATATGAGATTCATGCAGACTTGGATTTGCCCGGTTTTGAAGATGTAGATGAAGACGGCGAGCCAACAGGTATTGCCCTACCATATGTAGTAACGTTACTACGTGGTACAGAAGAGATTCTTGCTATTCGCCGTAACTGGAAAGAAGAAGACGAGTTCAAACTTAAAAGACAGCATTTTGTACACTATCAGTACATTCCCGGATATGGGGCGTACGGCTTTGGTTTGTTCCACCTTATCGGCGGTTACGCTAAGTCTGCTACTAGTATCATGCGTCAGCTGGTGGATGCGGGTACATTGTCTAATTTACCGGGTGGTCTTAAAGCCCGTGGTTTACGTATTAAAGGCGATGACACACCGATTGCACCGGGCGAGTTTAGGGACGTAGATTTAGGTTCGGGCAATATCAGAGATAACATTTTGCCTTTGCCGTATAAAGAACCGTCGATGGTTTTGTCTGGGTTAATGGATAAGATTGTTGAAGAAGGACGTAGATTTGCAGCGACGTCAGATATGAAAGTAGCTGACATGTCCAACCAAGCTCCAGTAGGTACAACGCTGGCTATCTTGGAAAGAACGCTAAAAGTAATGTCTGCGGTACAAGCCCGTGTACATTACACAATGAAACAAGAGTTACAGTTGTTGGCAGCTATTATTAGGGATTACACTGACCCAGACTATACCTACGAGCCAGAAGAAGGACGACCCGCAGCTAAGAAGTCTGACTACAGCATTGTAGAAGTTATACCTGTTAGTGACCCTAATGCAGCTACGCTAAGTCAACGAGTTGTGCAATACCAAGCAGTTATACAACTCGCACAGATGGCTCCACAGATTTATGACTTGCCGTTCTTACATAGGCAAATGCTAGAAGTTTTAGGTATAAAGCACGCTAATAAGATTGTGCCACTAGAAGATGACCAGAAACCGAAAGACCCAGTATCTGAAAATCAAGCAGCGCTTAAGGGTAAACCCCTAAAAGCATTTATTTACCAAGACCATGAAGCTCACATTAAGGTACACCAGTCCGCTATGACGGACCCAATCGTACAGCAACTCATTGGGCAGAATCCTCAAGCACAAGTTATTATGGCGGCGATGCAGTCCCATATTGCTGAGCACGTCGGGTTTGCGTATCGTCAGAAAATCGAGTTGGCGCTTGGTGTATCTCTACCTAATCCTGAAGATGAGTTACCAGAACAGATGGAGAAAGAGATTAGTCGACTCATGGCTGAAGCTGCTACGCAGGTATTGGCAGAAAGCAAAGCGATGGCTGCACAACAGCAAGCCCAGCAGAACGCTCAAGACCCGATACTTCAGTTGCAGATGCAAGAACTTCAGATTAAGCAAAAAGAAGTTACTCTTAAAGAGAAGAAACTCATGGCAGAAGCAGCAGCTAAAGCTGACGAGTTGGAGCTTCAAAAACAGAAAATTGAGTCAACTGAAAAGATAGCGGGTATGAATGCAACGCTTAAAGATTTACAAGCTAAGCAGGCGTTACAAGCAAAACAAGAAGAGTCGGGCATGAAGTTGGGCTTAGATGTAGCCCACAAACGTGCTCTTTTACAAAAATCTAAGAAAACGGAGAAATAATGGATTTAATGACTATGGGGTTTATTGAGGCACTCAGAGATAAACTTCGGGTTGATATGAATAACTTCACTGACGATTTGGCTAATGGTCAGTGCACTAGCTTTGAGCAGTACAAAGAACTTTGCGGGGTAATTCGGGGTCTAGCCTTCGCAGAGCGTCATCTAATAGACCTCGCTGAAAACCTAGAAAGAGCCGAAAATGAGTGAAATACTTGATTTACCGGAAACGGAATTAGTCTTACCGCCGGGAGTGAAAATCCCAAAAGTAGACCATGAGTATGAAAATGCGGAACAAAAAGCACAAGCTTTACCTGACCCTAAAGGTTGGCGTATTCTTTGCGCTTTAGTTGAAGCAGGTGATAAGTTTGATAGTGGTCTTTTAAAAGCTGACCAGACAGTCAAGATTGAGGAAATTACCTCCCCTGTTTTGTTTGTTGTAAAGGTTGGTCCAGATGCCTATAACGATACGGAAAAGTTTCCTGACGGTCCGTGGTGTAAGGTTGGCGACTTTGTAATAACACGTCCGTATACCGGGACGCGCATCATGATTCACGGTAAGGAGTTTCGCTTGATTAATGATGATCAGGTTGAAGCAACAGTCGAAGACCCACGTGGAATTGCTCGTGTTTAAAATAGGAGAAATGTATGGCAGATGATGACTTTAAGTTCCCTCACGAACTAGAAGAGGGAAGTAACGATGTAGATATTGATATTTCCGGTGAAACGGACGTTGAGATTGAAATCGAAGACGATACCCCTGAAAGAGATAGGAAAGCAGTAGCTCTTGATAGAGACGTAGAAGACCCAACCGACGAAGAAATTGAAGGTTATACCAAGGGTGTTCAATCAAGAATTAAAGAATTAACTCACGCAAGGCATGACGAACGCAGGGCTAAAGAAGCCGCACTGCGTGAGAAGCAAGAATTAGAACGCTTAGCCAACCAGTTTATGGAAGAAAATCGTAGACTCAAGGAATATGTTCATTCGGGCGAAGAAACTTATGCTACAACTTTAAAAGAAAAAGCTGAAGCAGAGTTAGAAATGGCAAGGCGTAGGTATAAAGAAGCGCAAGAATCATATGACTCTGATGCAATGCTTGATGCACAAGAAGCGTTGACTGATGCAAAGATGAGATTAGCGGATGCAAAAAACTTTAAGCCAACCCCTTTACAAAACGAAACAAATAGTGTACAAATACAATCATCGTCACCGGAAGCACCAAGACTCGACGAAAAAACCTTGCGCTGGCAAGCCAAAAACCAGTGGTTCGGGTCATCGGGATACGAAGAAGTTACAGCCTTTGCTCTAGGGCTGCATCAAAAACTAGTGGCTACCGGGGTTGACCCTCGCTCTGATTCATATTTCGATCAAGTTGATGGTCGCTTAAAACAGGTGTTTCCTGAAATGTTTGGAAACTCTAACAGAGGTGCTAAAACCGTTGAGTCAAGCAAAAAACCTGCAACAGTCGTTGCATCGTCTTCTCGATCCTCGGGAGCTAAAAAGGTAATTAAACTAACTACTACGCAAGCTCGCTTAGCGGAGAAATATGGTTTAACCCACAGACAATACGCAGATGAAGTACTTAAATTGGAGAATGCAAATGGCTAATAGAACACCCCGGGAGCTTGAAACCCGTGAAAAAACAGAATCTCGCTACGTTTACAAACCAGCGAGTACTTTACCGGAACCGGCCCCTGATCCAGACTACGACTTTCACTGGGTTGCAACGTCTATCAATGGTCAAGACAACACAACTAACATATCGCAAAAACGACGTGATGGTTGGGTACCAGTAAAGGCAGTAGATTACCCTGAATTAGAAATAGGACCTAACAAGAGTGGTGAAGTTGAAATTGGCGGTTTGATTTTATGTAAAGTGCCAAAAGAAATGAACCAAGGGCGTAAGGACTTTTTTGATAAAAAGGCTCAAAGCCAAATGGAATCTGTGGACAATAATTTTATGCGCCAGAGTAATCCAAATATGCCTTTGTTTGCTGAGCGTAAAAGCACAACAACTAGAGGACGTGGTTTTGGTGGTGGTGAAAAATGATTTTTAACTTTTTAATGGAGATTTAAATGGCAGCTTATCCTGTTGTTTCAGGCCCGTATGGGTTTAAGCCCGTTAATCTTATCGGTGG
>JAUKPQ010015104.1:0-13525 GCA_032273045.1 Chloridella minuta
CTTCGGTATATGTTTAAGGAAATCCAATTTAGTTTCGTGAAACATTGCCCTAAGAAGCGCTCCAACTTCTTATCGTACTCCTTTGTGTTGTATAAGTTCTGCGAACTTTTGGAGTTGGATGATTATTTACCGTGTTTTCCGCTGCTCAAAAGCCGCGAGAAACTTTATATGCAAGATAAGATTTGGCAGAAGATTTGTGAAGATATGGGCTGGGAATTTATTAGAACTGTGTAAGAATATTTTTATATAATTTATTAAATTCGTGGTTATAAATTGTTAAATACACTTCATAAAATCGCTCAGGGTACTTTTTCGCCTCTGCTATTGCAACGGCGTGTGCCTTTCTACTTGCTTCGCTACATACAGGTATTAAAATACTAATATCTGTATGTGTTTGTTGTTTTTTTACGTCCATTAGCGGATCCCTAAAGATTCGTAATAACTTTTCTCGTCTATTTTAACGTGCTGGGGCTGTTTTGGAGGCTCCGTTAAGAACATATTGCTGACACCGCTTATCGGCAGAATAGCACCGTAACCGAGCGTATCAATAATATACGAAAAGAGCGGTTTATTTTCGTGGTTGGACTCAAAAATAATCGTAGGATGATTATTTTGTTTGATAGTCTGGGTGGCACCTTTGAGCACATTTAACTCATTATCCTCTACGTCCATCTTGATAAACGTAATATTTCGGAAATTATACGAATCCAGCGTATGTACTTCTACCTGCTCTTGGGCAAGAATTGGATCGGCGAACGATTGTAATGATGACCCACCACCATCGTGACTACGAATATTCAGCGTCATTGTTCCTACTTGATCTGGAGCACCTAACGCTACGTTGTGTGCCGTTACGTTTTTTGCGTTGGATAAGGCAATACTGCCACACAAAGCGTAAAAAGTCATCTTCTGCGGCTCAAAACTATGAACCTTGGCTGCGTGACCTGCTAGTGCAATAGAATAGGTTCCTGTATGTGCCCCAATATCTAGAATCGTCCCCTGTTTACAAAACTGCTTACACCATTGAATAAGACCCTTTTCAAAGAGTCCGTGCTGAAGATAATACGGTAGATTATTTGCAGGAAGAATATACGACGCCTTGGAATTTAGAAATACAAGTTGATTATTTTCATCCCTTGCCACATCATCGGCTGAATGCTTCGTAAGAATAAAATATGTCGTGGACATTCTCTATGTGTAGGTCTAAATCTTACTCTAAATAGAGACTTATCCCGAATGCCCGTCTATGTCGGATTTGATATGGGTATCCGCAATCTAGCGTACTGTGTCATTGAACACGGGCTTTCTGGGGAATGGACCATTGCCGCCTGGGATAATGTAGATTTGCTTGAGGGCGGCGAGACCGCTCAGACTGCCAAATCGTGTGCGGGTTGCGGCGGTGGTGCAAAGTGGATCAATACAGGGGACGGGACGAAATGGTGTAAAGCATGTGCTAGCGGTGTTCGTGTCAAAAAATCTGCTACGTCAAAGCCATCACTACCCTGCCTGCCTTGCGATATGGGAGCGAAAGAACTCAAGGCGTTAGCAACTGGTCGTGGCGTGGATACCAAGAAAATGAAAAAGCCCGATCTTGTGATGTGGGCGCAAAAGATGTACCTAGTCCCCTGGAAAGCGGTAAAGACAATGTCGGTCGGTTTGGATAAGATTCGTAAAGCCATGGATACCTGGTTAACATCTGTACTTTCATCAATGGCACGGGCTGAATTGATTCGGCTGGAAAATCAGCCGGCGATGAAAAATCCTACTATGAAATCGGTACAGATTATGCTGTATACGCTTCTAGCACATCGGTTGGAGACAGAGTATTTTTGGACCGGCAACATTGACTTTGTCCACGCCGGCGTCAAGTCACGTGCCGTGGATTACACCGATATTAGCGGAGCTTCAGGCGAGTACAAGGCACGCAAGGACGGCGCAGAAGCCGATGTTACTGCGATTTTGGCAGCGGGTGGGGCGAAGGCTTCTGTATGGGCTAAATTCTTTGCGGGGCGGACCAAAAAGTCCGATTTGGCGGACGCTTTTTTGATGGCTATGCGTTTGGGAATCTAAAACGAAGACAAAGGAGGTAAAAGAAGGAAACTATGAGCGGTCCTACGATCCGTATATCCGACGGCGGGTCATTCCCCGAAATCTCGGCGAGCCAGGACATTGGTCGGTCGCTTGACCTCAACCAGAACGATTTTGACCTCAATCTTCTCGGCAATCAGCGCAAGATTGCGGGTTCTATGGGTCGTCCGGCGTCTCCGGCTGCCGAAATAAAGGCGGTGGACGATATTGAATTTGTGAGCCTTGACGATACAAATGTGACCTTTGATGTGAAGCCGTCCGGTGGTGGCGATAACATTCGTATTATGCGCGATACTACTCCTTCGGCTCCTATCGGTGGCGGAGGTGGTGGCAGCAGCAATGAGACATTCCGTCTTGGCGGTCTCAACTCATCGGCACCCACAGCGTCCACACAAGCGGCAACTGCTCCAAGTGTCACGGCAAGTTCCAGTACTACCGCTGCTCCCGCCGCCAAGTCCTGGTTCTCCAGCATTCCTGGACTAGGTGGTGCAACGGCGACAAATAGTGCCGCCAACGCCGCTGCTGCTGCGCCTGCCGCCGGTGGTTTCCGCAGCTGGTTTAGCGGTAGCGGTAGCGGTAGCGGTACTGGTGGTGCGGAGGCACCCGCTATTGCTGCGACGCCTGCTGTATACCTGACCCCCGAACAAGAGGCAGTAAAGAAGACGGAGGGACTGACGATTCTTGAGCGTATGGACCGCAAGGGTATTAGCGGTACCAAGATGTCCATGAGCAATACGATGGAGGAGATTAACTCCGAGGTAGCACGCCGCAAGGACTCCAAGGGTCTCGAGGCGTCGGTTCGCTTCCAGCGCTCAATGCTCACGACGGTCACCAGCGGTATGGAGTTCCTCAACAGCCGCTATGACCCGCTCGGACTCCATCTGGACGGCTGGTCTGAGCAGGTCAACGAGAACATTGAGGACTACGACGAAATCTTTGAGGAGCTGTACGATAAGTACAAGGATAAGAGCAAGGTGGCACCTGAGGTCCGCCTTATTCTGTCGCTCGGTCTGTCCGCCGGTATGTGCCACGTCACCAACACGATGTTCAAGTCGCGTATGCCTGGTATGGACGACATTCTCCGCAACAACCCCAACCTGGCACGCGAGTTCGCACAGGCGGCGGCACGTGAGTCGGTCGGACCTGGCTTTGCCAACTTTATGTCGCTCGGACAGCCTGGAGGAGGACGTGGCGGTCAGCAGGGCGGTGGCGGTCAGCAGGGCGGCGGCGGTCAGCAGATGCCGCCTGAGATGCGCCAGCCGCCGATGCGTGAACAGGCGCCGCCGATGGAGGAGCAGTCGGAGCCCGAGGGTATGCCTAGCGGCGGCTTTATGGGTATGATGGGCAATATGATGGGCGGTATGATGCCTGGTCTAGGTGCGGCGATGCCCGCAATGCCGATGGCGGGTCCCCCTCAGGCGACCACGGTCCGCCGTGAGATGCGTGGTCCCACCGGTGTAGATGATATCCTCAAGCAGCTCAACGAGGGCGGCCGCCGTGATGCCGAGGAGACCGCGTCCATCGGTAGTGCCTACACAACGGAGACGATGCGTCGTCAGGGCTTGAATCGCCGCTCGCGTAAGACGACGGCAACGCAGGCGACCGGCAGCGAGCTGACGCTCAACGTCTAATAAATTAATCTTCAATTTGTTCAATATTATTGAAACTGTTGAATTATTCCTTAGGAGTTTCGGGTTTTTTTGGCTCTGGCTCTGGCGGTGGTTCTGCCGCCTTATCAAACTTGAAAAACTTCTTCACATTATCCTCATAAGTCTTTTTCTGCTTCTCTATATCGTGTCCGCACCACGACGGAATCAGACAATACGGGCTATGTTCGTTCGCAACAACCCAAATAATAGAGAAGAAAAGCAGGGTAACCCAGAAAGCCGCCGCTATATTACGAGTTGCGATAAACACAACTGTAAAGAATAAGGCAGGGCGTAACCAAGGAGCGGCTAAAAATTCCTCCTGTTTCTTTGTCAACTCCAACGAAAGAAAGCGACCTCCTAAGTTGAGCAGCAACATAAAACAGCCAATAATATACGGATTCGTATTTACAAATAAAATTGCCTCCGAAAGAGGATCTAAGACACCACCTGTGCCTTGAAAAGGTTGACCCGTATTATTATTTGGGCTCGGATGGGGAGACAGTGTCGGTGGTATATTTGCGGCTTGTGGCGGTGAAGGCATCTGCGACGGAATATTTACCGGTGCCATACCACCCGCTGTCGGTGCCGGCAAATACGGATTCACCGATGTTGTCGGTAATGCCGGTGGCGGCATAGGGTGCGGACCAGGTTGTCCTATATAACAACTACCACCCATTGTTGGCGGTGCGGTCGGTGGGGGCAAATACGGATTTACCGATGTTGTCGGTAATGCTGGCGGCGGTGCAGGGTGCGGACCTGGTTGTCCTATAAAACACGAACTTACCGGAGTCATCCAACTGCCGGCAGTTTTCTTAGCACGTCTAGGCATCGTGTATCCTTATGGTGGAGTGCCATTTTATTCATAATGTCCGCAGGACATTACGAATAAAATACGGCAACGCCACCTACCGATGGTGGATTAGTATTTTTTATGTATCGGGAGAGCCTGTATTTCTTACAATGGGTGATCTGCTAGTAGATTGACGTCCGCAATCCAAAAGAATACAATCACTAGTAGTACTGACGCAAGCAGTTGGTGCGTTTGTGCGATATAGGCTAATGCTAAGCCGGCGGCAAAACGTGCGGCAGGATGAAGCGCCGCATTGTGAAATCCAAAACTGTAATGTCTATCAAAATCTAGTGAGAAGTATATTAGGAATACGGTAAGAGCTATTGCTACAATAGTACCGTAATCCATCCGGGAATCTTCTTACTAAGTGTTTGTTTAATCTGAAATGGCAGAGGTACTTACATCCTTCTCCTGAATTGCAAGCGGCTGCTCCTTGAGCACCTTCTCAACAAACCACTTCTTTGAATTCGTCACCCAATCTACAGTATTGGAAGCGTTAAGGAATCCCTCAGGGCTGCGTGCTTCCGCTGACCATATTGACAGCAGGAAGAAGAAAAGGGCGAATGTTCCAGCGTAGAATCCCGTCCAGTAGCATAGCATTGCGGCTAGGGTAATTAGGAAGAATCCTACCGGTTGTATGACGTAAAATCGTAGCCGGTGAGGAATACGGTTCGCAACGGCACCTAGGAAGACGAGCACAATGACGATTATCCACTTTGTGGCAATCGGCGGGTGCCAGATGGGACCTGAGAAAGAACCGGGACCTGTCGGAGGATTCATACTATTTGTAATGGGCTCACATAGTTATTCATTAAAGTAGACGGATTGATATCGGTCCGAATTTTCACAGGTTGTTCAAAGAATGTCTTTCCAATTGATGTCATAAATCGTAGTCCTTTTGCCACATTCTTACTTGTATACATAATCAGGGTCCTATGTGCTGCTAGTGCTTCGGCATCACTCGGATCTTGAGATACAAATCCTGGCACTCCGCCCACAGGCTCAGGAAGTGCTAACGGGTCTGGATTCTGAAACGATTCCGTCGTTTTAAAATAGCGTTGTGAATACCTTACTCGGTCCATCCACGCATAAATCGTGAGTACAACCGCCGCTGTAAACAGCCCGATTGATATTAAATGTGTTGCGTGCATCCTTATCTTGGAATAGGAACTTTCGCAAAGGACTTAGCCGCTAACGCAAGCGGAAATCAATAAAATAAATAGACATCCCACGTCGGCACGTAGTCTTGTCAATTCATTTTGGTGATTTCCGCAAGCGGAAATCAATAAAATAATTAGACATCCCACGTTAGGGAGAGCAGATGTGCTCATTAGAAGAAGCTTTTACATCATTTACGGACACGTCCCGGAATGAAGACCAAGGACCCGCAAATGGTTCTCCGTCGCTCTTCGCTTTAGACGCTGATAAGAAACGTCGTAAGAAACGTCGTGCTGTGTTGCCGCCGCCCGAACCCATGGTGATTGAGCCCGACCGCCCTGCTAACCGCCCGCTGCCTCCAGGTGAATTACTTGGTGGTTCGCCGACCAGTAATTCCCAAAGTAGTAGCGAGTCGGAGATGTTAAATGCTTTCGAAACCGCCGATTACTTCCCGCATCCTGCCCAAGATGTTGTAGATAAGAACGTATATCAACTTGAGCCCGACTGGGCAACCGCTTTTAACAATACCTCTATACCCGATTGGATTAAGAACCGTATGCCTACTCGTGAAAACGAGGCACCCCTTGTTCCCTCACCGTGGCTAGACGGTCAGTCTACCCTTTGGCAGAAGATTGGTAAGAATGAACAGACACAAGCCGACTTACAGGGTGCCGAAATTGCCGCCAATGAACGTCTTGACGATCTACAACGTAAACTTGACTCAATGTTCAATAAACTGGAGCAGATGGAAGTCACGAAATCGGAATCCAATCTGCTTGAGATTTTGCTATTTGTACTCGGCGGTATCTTCTTAATCCTGATATTGGACATCTTAGTGAAACAGGGTACTCAGGCATCTATGATAATCGCATCCGCTGGAGGTGCCCAATTATACAAACGATATATGCCGCTCCGACAACTGTCCCGGTAAACGTGGCGTGCCCGCACCCGCACCCCCTGTAGCCGACATCACAAGTGACCGTGTTATCGGCTGTATTGTCGGCTGAATCACCTCTGCATCCGGCTTGAATTCCACCGTCTTCTTGAGCGGCGTTTTCCGTTTTGTAATCTCTGGCATCGGAGCACTTGCCGTAGGAATCGTCGGTTTTGACGTAGGAATCTTATAAGTTGTCGCCACACCTCGTACCGCATTGAGCACCTGGCTCAACGGGCTTTCGTGCTTACGATAAATTTCATCGTGGGACCGCCAACTCACAAACAATAAATTCGGATGCGTGTATTCTACGGTATAACCTATATTCCGTAGATTCCAAACAATATAAAGGATAGCGTCGCCAATATCAAACCGCGGGGTTCCTGGAATAAACTCAGGTACCACATACCATAGCGATTTCTCATTGCCGGGAACACGTGCTACCGCTTTTACCTTATTGTAAATTTGCTGTAAAACCATATTGTAAATACGTATTCGTGTACTATCCCGTTTCGCCTCTTCCGTATATAAGGAAGACGGCACAAGCATTGGTGGCACCAACGAATCTACTGGCATCTTGATGTTATATGCGTAATTATTTTGGATTTCATTCCGCCACTGTCGGTAGATGCTTCCACGCCGTCTAGTCTTCGCCGGTGGCGGCACACGCTGTCTTGTCTTTGTAGAGGCTCTTCTTGTATTAGAAACGGCGGGCGTACTTGAGCGGGTAGATGAGTACTGGGGAACCTCCGCTGGTTCATTTTTAGCAACAATTATGGCATTATCTGCCTCTATCAGCCACGTTCGTGAATTTATGTATGCTACCGACTATATCAAATTCCGTGATATTGATGTCAATAATCTATTGAATATCAATAAGTCGTGGGGTCTAGATAATGGGGATTCTCTTATTGGGGAAATTGAGCGTATATTAGAACTTGTAAAACCTGGGGCGTCCGCTTATTTAATGTCTGATATACCAAATCTTACCGTGGTTATTGCAAATCTTAGTACCCACGACATTATTCTATGCTCTGCAAAAACCCATCCCAACTTACGAGTTGTAGATGCGATCCGTGCAAGTATGAGTCTACCAATATTCTTCCGTCCTTATATTCATAAGGAAACTGGACATATTTGGGTTGATGGTGCGGTTGGCGCAAATTTTCCTTGGGGATTATTGCCGTCTGATAAAGACCGCCGTGAATCACTTGGATTCACATTTGAACACACAACTGTTAAAACACCTGTAACAATTTCCGAATATATATTTTCTATGATCCATTTTGAAGGACCCAAGAAAATAAAGTATTTGAAGGATAACTATCCTAAAAATATTCTTTGGTTTCCAAATCTACCGTTTCCTGTGTGGTTTATGCGATTTCAACAATCTGATTTTGAAATGCTTGCCTCAATTGGCTCTACTGCTGCAAATAAGTGGCTTACTTCGACATCCGCTGAGCATTCATATTTACGGTATCCTCAAGGAAAGAACGGAAAGAGTCCGTCTTGCGAGGACCGTTGTAATCCTTCACCATGTTCCCCTCCGCATCATACAGAACAAACGTTGGGTAACCCGAAATCTTCAGACCAAGAACCGCATCGGGATTCTTCTCCGCCTCAATCGCATTCAAGGCGACTGGCTGACCGCCGATGGTCATGGTAGAACCGAGCTTCTCAAACTCAGGCTTGGCGTGGTGGCAGTGCGGGCACCAATCCACATAGTACATATTGAACTTCCACGGGTTGGAAGCCGACGGCTCTACAGTGCCCTCAAAGCCCTCACGCGTTGTGTGGCTGCGTGCCCATAGATAAATAAGAACAAGTCCCACTACTACCAACAAATACGGCATGTACGAAAGTTTAAAGAGGTTAGCCATTCTTTACATAAGGAGTAGAAAATGCTTTCACGTGGTGTCCTGACGCAGTATCTCGTAAAACCTGATGGGGACGAAACCTGGTCCGTTGACGATTGGAGCCGTGCAAGGACATTGGAAGCACGATGGTCGGCACTTGGTATATCAGAAGATGACCGGCGGCGTTATATTCCCTGTGCGGTGCTCGTCGCAAAATTTCCGGGGATAGTTTATCCTGACGCCGTTATGAAACGACTTGGTGAGCTAGCAGTGGAAAATTGAAATGTGTAGGTTTGATTATACAATGTGTAAAATGTCTGCTGGAAATCAGGAGTTTGATGCGAAGTTCTTTGATACTGCGTCGGCTGCCTGGATGATAAACAAGAAGAAACTAGGTAATTGTACGTATGTATATAAGTGTACTTATAAACATGCGAACGGCAAGTCGTGCGAAAAAGCGGTAACAATTCAAACCACTATGAAGTGCTGGGCACATCGTGGCTCTATGAAAAAGAAGGAACTATAAGAATCCGCCGGTAGCAAAGTACTTACGAGTGCGTGAGCGGTCTAATGATTTCCGCTTGAGCGTCTTTTTTGCGCGGCACGTTTTCACTTTCGTGGTCTTAATTTTGCCGCAGCCGCTAGCGAACGTATTCAACTCAGTACAGAGTCCGTCAAAACTGTCGTGAGGAGCGTTCTCTTTGAGCTCTTGGCACATTGCTTTTTCAGCGCGGTAGAGCCACTCAGTGACCGCCTTTCTACCGCACGCTAGCTTCGGCACGTGTGGAACCGCCTTTAGCCACGCCTTCTGCCAAACGGGGAAGGGTAGAATATGGGGAAGAGATTCCCACCATAGTTTGAGTTTCGGTAATCGCTCAGCGATTGTCATCGTATTCCAACGGTTACGTAGTTCGGGAGTCGCTGGATGTGGCGGGGCACCTGGTATCGGCGTGCTTGTCACATCACTACACGGAGTTGTATACGCAACGGAATATAGGAAGTCCCAACCGATCATTGCCTGCTGCGTACACGACTGCCGCATCCACTTCTCATAACGTTGTTTCACGTTGTGCCACGTAGGATCCTTGCCGGTAATCAACTTCTGCTCACGGAGTTTACCATTTACGCGGTTATGAATACGGTATAACCAGTTGGCGAACTCTTTTGTGTCGGTGGGAACGGGGTCACTTGCGTAATACTCAGTGAGAGACGCACGGCAGAACTTACACGGTAGAGCGTACGGTAACGTCTCAAAAAATTGAAGAAGGTAGCGTTTATTTAGGGTGGGAGCAGCAAACGCAACTAAGTGTAACAGCCGCCAGCCGCTCGGTCCCCAAAAGCGGGTATCCATTCTTACTTCCATGTGCGAAAATATCTGTGGTCCCTTTGGAACCCAAGGGGGTCCATATTACTATAATTCGTCTTTCCAACTCCGTTTGGCTCCTTCCCAAGTACCCAATGCGGGTCTCGGCGTCTTTACCCGTGAGGACATTCCTGCCGGCTCATGTATTGATGAATATACCGGTGAGGTACTTTCATCAAACCGTGTTAGTAATTACTCAGTAGAAGTGCGACCTGACTGTTTTGTTGATGCATGCGAGTTACCGCGCTGTTATATGGCGATGATTAATGACTGTTCTTACATTGCTCGGCGGGTCATTCGGCGTAAAAAGCGTTGGGTGGATATTACACCTAAGGCATATTTTGGAAAAGATAATCATCCACTGGTGACGAATTGTAAATTTGTATTGAACCGAACAGAAGGACGAGTATTTATTCATTCACTCTATGATATACCAGCAGGGTCTGAGCTCTTTATAGATTATGGTCCTGACTATTGGAATTACCATTAATTATTAATCTGATTGTCTCCCTTAGGACTCAAAGGGTCTTTTTGTCTTTCGGCAAGAAGGGCACGAATCTCGTCAAGTTCGTGTGTTTCCGCGGCTGTTGCCGCTGGTGCCTCTACAACTGGCTCTACCTTCGTAATAGTAAGTTCTGGGCTGCCCGTTAAATACTGCGTTTGATTTGTAGACGTTCCAGAATATACGATTTTTGGCAGTCGTTCGGCTGGCTCAGATGCTGATACAGGCACTGGTACAGCCTCTAAAGGTGTAATAAGTCCTGGTGGTGCTACTGGTGCTACTGGTGCTACTGGTGCTACTGGTGCTACTGGTGCTACTGGTGCTACTGGTGCTACTGGTGGCTTCATTTGCTCCACCATAAACTTTTTGAGATCCTCTAACTGCTTCATCACATCCGCCGTTGATACAGATGGTGGTGGCGGTTCGTGTGCTGCCTTTGCCGCCAAACACGCCTCGCACTTACAACCTTCAGGAAGTGTGGGTGTTGGTATATTGGGTCTGATATATGTAGAACCCCCTTGGCTCCTAAAAGAACCCCCTTGGGTCCTAAAAGAACCCCCTTGGGGTCCAAAGGAGCCAGGATTTCTAACAAAACTAGATGATTGTGCGGGTTCATGAATCAGTGTGTTTTCGTATGCGTTGTCTACATTATCGGTGTTGTATACATCATATGTATCATCCATTATTGTATTACGCACGGGTCTGCGTAGCTGCGTTGGTGTACTTGCCCGTGTATTTGTTAGTTGTATGCCTCCGTCCACCACAACATCGTCCGAAAATGTGGGCGTAGGTGCAATAGTTACACGGGATTCTTTCTTAAGTATAGACTTTGGCGTCTGTGCGACAGCTGTAGCCTTTGGCTTGTCTGCATTTTCTAAATCGGCTGGCTCGCCGGTCTGACCTAATGAGCTTTGTGCCGTATCAAGTAAGTCCCGTGCGGATTTCGGTAGTACCGATTTCGGATCGTGAACGAAACTCTTTACCGAATCCGGTACCGGCAGTGAGTCTACAAGTTTTGTAATTTGTGCCGATCGCCCCTTTATGGCTGTAACCATAGTACCCATTCTGCCTAGCACCGTTGTCTTTGCCGCTGCGTCCGCAGCGGCGGCGGCTGCTAGTTCCTCCTTTGTTCTTGGTCTACCGGCGGCTATTCCAGGCGGGGTCTTAACGCCCAGTGCACCCAGGAAATTTAACGCACCACTGCGCCGCATGGCATTTGTTCCCATTACCACACCCATCAAACCCACCAAACCCAGTGATACCGCTCCTAGAATTATGCCAAGGGAGGAATTATCCGCAGCCGCGGCGGCTACAATCGGAATGGTCGCATTCAATGACGGCGACGCACTCAGATTTACGAATAAATTTGGTCCTGGACTACCGGAGAAGCTCATAGTATTTAAAGAGGATGAGGAAAAACTACCTGACACAGATATAGACATTGAAAGAGTGGGGGAGATTGATAAAGAGTTTGATATACTGTTCGTGAGCGATAAGGATGGGCTTGCCGTTTTACCTGGTGAGGGAGAGATTGTATCACTCGCTGCTTTAGATATAGTCAGTGACGATGACGACGATCTTGTCTGTGTTATGCTTGAACTAAAAGATGTTGAAGAACTTACCGTCTGCGATACACTTGCCGTAAATGATGACGATACACTTGGTGATGACGACAACGACCTTGTCTGTGTTATGCTTGAACTAAAAGAGATTGAAGAACTTAGTGTCTGCGATACACTTGCCGTAAATGATGACGATACACTTGGTGACGAAGTACTTGACAGTGTTTGTGAGGCACTAGATGTAAAGGACGGCGAAATGCTTGCTGTCTGTGTTATGGATGGCGTTACCGAGGCTATCATACACGTGTAACAATCCAAATAATACATATATAACTGCCACGTTGTGCTCTTGTAAATCTCAATATAGACGGAAGATACATTTGGCTGACTTGTAAATGGAGATGTGTACATTGTATTTCCAAGTCTTCTAGTCAAACTTGGTGTTGTATACAAAAGTATACCACTCGGTGCGGTATAAAACTGTATACCGGTTGGCGGATGGCTCGGATCCGTTGCACTCCACCAGTCACAGTAATAAATAGGTGCCGGATTCACAAATGATAATGTTACATGATATACCGATGTGTAAACAGGATTCCAATAGTTTGCTGGAGGCAGTGAGCCAATCGGTGGTGCAGGTTGTTGTATTATATTGGAAATCGTCGCTCCAGGAACAGTCAAAGGAAGATTATCATTGTCTACAATTCCTGATGGATCCATTAGAACGCAAACTGTTGGCTGAGGCGAGGGTGTTATAGATACACTTATACTAGATGAAACCGACTCGGATGCTTGCACACTAATAGATATACTTCTTGACAAAGTTGTAGAACCACTTGCCGACGCCGAAGGACCTGTGGTTTTACTTACAGATAGTGACGCGGATACCGTTGCGGATGAACTTGTTGTTTGTGTTTCAGAACCAGAAACAGACACCGTTGCCACTATACTCTTAGACGGTGATGCAGTCAGTGAAGGGGGCAGAATTGTTGGACTTGCCGATCTACTTACCGATAATGATGAAGTTGGCTCTGTGCTTTGTGATGCTGATCTACTTTGCGTTGCCTCTGTACTTTGTGAAGCCGATATACTTTGTGATAATGATGTACTTTGAGATATTGTTGTAGTTACAGATACTGATGAAGTGGGCTCCTTACTTTGCGATGCCACTGTACTTTGTGATGCTGATATACTTTGTGATAATGATGTAGTTTGTGATACTGATGAACTAGGTGCGGTGCTTTGCGACGCTGATGTACTTACCGATACCGATGAACTGGGCTCATTACTTTGGGACACTGATGTACTTGCCGATACTGATACACTGGGCGCTGTGCTTTGCGTTACCGATGTACTTGCCGTTGCTGACAGTGTGGATGAAAATGACAATGATTCAGACGCCGATAAGGAGACTGTCACACTAGAACTAGATGTTGGTGATAAGGTTTCTGTTAGACTAGAACTTGACGACGCGGTCGCTGTTATACTTGTGCTCATGGATGCCGTAATTGTGACCGATTCACTTATACTTTGAGATACTGCTGTTGTAACACTAGGACTAGA
>JAUKPQ010015115.1:0-13517 GCA_032273045.1 Chloridella minuta
AGCTCGTGGAGGCTTTTGTTGTAGTCCTTGATGAGAATGCTAGGGATGACGTTAAGAAGGCCGCTATCGCCCTCAAAACACGTCCCACGCACGTCTGCTGAGGTGGGGGCAGCTACTAGCCAGCGAGTGTTAGGGTTGCTCCAAGCCCACCAACCAACCTGCTCAGCCGCCGTCCTAGTCTTGCCAGCTCCACGGCCAGCAAGCATAAGCCATATGTCCCACCAGTCACCCGCAGGCACGATCTGATGGTCATGGGCTTTGGCTAACCAGTTGGCACGCCACTCGAAAGCGGCTCGGTAAGTGTCGGGTAGGGAGAGATACTTCTTGTGTATCTCGGGGTCGCGCATAAGCTCAGCGACGTCAGTCATTTATACTTTTCCACCATGCGCTACAGAACCCCCACAAGAAAACTAAAACTAGTCCAGTAAGTGTTCCGCACACAAAATCAAACAGGTAAATCATTTGCGACCCAACGCTTTATCATGCATAAAAGTAAACTGCTTAGCCACAAACACGGCATCTTCATCGTTTATGTCTTTGAGCATGATCTCTCTGCCTGAGCTGGTACGCACAAAGTCAGTGTCTGGGGGCAGTTGGTTAATCTTGAACCACGTTATGTAAGCTCTGGCTTCGTCTGGTGTCATTCCCGACTCCTTGTGCGAAGTGCGTTTGCGCCTGCAATCAAGCCCATGCGCCAAGTATCTTTAACAGGCACCATCTGAGTCTGTGAAAAGTCTTCCAACAGCTTGATACAAGCTTCGCGCTCTGCTGTTACCAGCTTACGCAAAGCATCTCTGCACATAGCTACTACAATCAATGGAACGCCTGCAGCCACAGCCTCATCCGTGAACTTAGCATCTTCGGGGGTCAGCGTGACAGTAAAGTCTAGGTTGTACGCTTCAGCTTTCATGCCTGTCCTTTTTCTCAAGATGGAATCTAATCCCTGCACCATCCCACAAACCTTCTCCGCACATATCTAAAATGCGTTCGCGCTCTGCTGCTGCGACTAGGGCTGCAAAGACATTTAATTCTTTGCTGTCCCAAATTCCAATACCAAACATATCAGGCAAAAACCCAGCTTCACGCGCCATGCGGATAATGTCTTCGTTAGTCATTTTGCATCTCCACGGTTTAGCAGTATCTGCCTGAGCTCAGCCGCATACTTCTTCTGCTCTTCCAGCCACCTATGCAGAATCTCGTTCTCGCGTTTCAACGCGGCCAGCTCAGACTTCATGGCTACAACCTCAGCGTTACTTATGAAGTCGGTCATTTGCCCCTAGCCTGGCGGCCAAGCTCCACAGTCTCCAGCATGGTTTCAAACACAGCCAGATCAGCCTTCACCTCAACCGGGTTGTCTTTGTCGCCGGCCAGTATCTGGCGGTCGCCGTACTTCTTTGGGTTCCACTTGGCCAGTAGCTTTAAACGCGTCTCGATCTGCAGCTTACGGTGGCCGAGCATGTCCTGCCGGGTGATGGTCAGGCCATTGGCGCTGCTAGTCTCAGTCTCTCCCATGAGGGGAGTGTCAGCAATAGCAAGCAAATCCTCAGCGATGGCGTCGTAGCCCTGCTCTCGCGCCTGCGCGATGCGTTCGGAAAGATTCTTATCTTGCGCAGCCCAAGCGTATATCGCAGTCCATGCAGGCATGTGGTTGTCTCTACATATCTGACGTAATGGTTCTCCATCAGATAAGCGCTCACATATCTCTGCTGCTAGTTCAGGTGTGTATTTACTGGGACGGCCAATCTTCTTTGGCGTCTTCTGTTGCTTTGGGGCAATTACGGGCTCAGACATTTTCTCAGTCCTTCAGCATAGGTTGAATGCCGATAGTGTAATGTCAACTTGTAGGTTCTGCAATGCTACGAGACTCTACCTCATCGCATCTTTCAATTTTTGAAATTAAAGCTATAGCGCGTTCAAGCTCAATGAATGGCTTTGAAACATTCATTTCAATCAAATACTCGTCATGCTCAATTACAGCCGTAAGAGCTTTGATTAGACTTTCTTTTTGCCAGTCTGAATTAAATTTGCTCATGCCGGTTCCTTGACAATAATATCAAGCGCCCACCTAGCAGCCTTTACCATCTCTTTGACTGCACGAGCATCTGACGCTATAGTGTTCGGCGCATCTACAATTTGGTTTAGCGCGTCAAGCGCAACTTCCAGGTTGCAGTACAGCTCGTAACCTATGACGTCCATGCGGTCTACTTCTTGTTGAAGCTTTGCAACTTCGTATTGATCTTCTTTCATCTTTCCCCCATCAGGTAGTTGATTAAATTGGTACTCGCTACGTCTGTTTGATCTGTAGCTTTTGGAACTACACAGCATCCGCTTTCCCAGCTGGTTACGATTATCCAGCGCATGTGTCGATGCTACATTGGCCCATGCCGACTAGGTTGTTGGTGGTCGGTACTGATCTCCGACATGCGTGTGGTTTTCGCTAACGGTTTCCCGATCCACGCACCAGCCTTCGACAGCGTATCAGCCTACGCATTCACCAACACGGCTGAAGACTAAAGGCTGCACTGGCCTTCTAAGCTACGCCACTCTCGTAGATAATCCTCATACGTGTTGGTGCTGGTACTCACCGCCCTTGGCAAAACGTATCTCCGCGCTCCACCATATCTAGCTTTCCCAACACCTTTATTTTAACTTATCCTTCAAGCCTCTTCTACAGTTATCTTGTACTTTTTACCGTTGTTGTCTTCAACAATCATGAACTTATCGGTGCTTTGGAATGATCCATCATCGCCCAAATCCCACTGAATTTTTCCTACATGGCAAAGCTTCCAGTCCCTATCCTGGACCAGGGCTTCGCGGATTGTGTACGCTATGTAATCGCAGTAGGCAATCATTATTTGCCTCCCTGGATAGCTTCGTAAGCAGCCTCACGGGCGCTTGAGTAAGCATAGTCATTACTGAAGGTATTGAAGCCGCGGTAGTAGGTCCACTCGCCATCTTTCAAAACCTCAACGATCAGGTCGTTGGCATTGTCAAATGGGCTGCCCAGGCTAATTGTGCGTACTGTGCTGCTGTGTTGGGTATGTACTGTCATGATTCGCTCTCTTTCGCTGTGTTATTGGCTAATTAAACCTTGGTCAATCAAATCTCGTGCAGTGCGGCCAAACCATCCTTGAAGCTGCCAGGCTAAACCGGTATCCACCAAGGTCTGCCATGCCTCGATAACCTGCTCTTCTGATTCCGCTGCAATAAAACCTTCTGCTATTCCTGTCGCTGTAAAACTATCCATGATTCGCTCCTGTTCGCTGTTAATAAAATTATTAGATTAAGAATACATTCTTACTGCTACTTCCCACAATTTAGCAATTTCGGCATCTTCTAACCAATAAAGCCATTTAGCTTGCTTCTGAAACCAGTTCTTAAAATTAGGGTTGTATACGGCGCTTCTTGTTTTTGCATATTCCCAGCATTCACGCGCTCTTTCAGCCAATTGTTCGCATTCTGCATCTGTCATATTCGCTAATATTGTCATGTTTGCCTCTAAGTTAAGAATGTTTTTTTCTGCTTTTGTTGTGCAGTTGTGTAACTTTAACTTAAACGATTAGGGCATGTCAACCCCTTTTATGCAAATATTTTTAAATTATTTTTGGGCGCTGAATAATTGTTTGTTTAACACCATCGCGGAAGCCATGCTCTTTGACTATGGCAACTACAGTTGCAGTCTCGCCTTTTAGTGGGAAGTCTGAAGCTTTTCCCTTGTAAATAATGGTGTTTGATTGGTCGTCTTCGCAGATGTGGATGAAATTAGCGCCAAATTGCGTCTCCAGGGTTACGATGTGCTTGACTGTAAGGGTAATAGTCAACTTCTCACCAACAACGCCTACATGGGCGCGTATAGCGTTCTGAGCGGCATCCTTGTTTGCCCACTCAGCTTTGCGTGCAGCTAACGTGTCAATGCCTTTAAGTACAGCAGCACATTGCTTTGGCGTCAGCTTGCCGTAAGTGTCAAAGGCCGCAGCCATTGAGCCCATAAAACCATCTTTGTATGTAATTACGTCGCCAGTGCGGCCTGCGTGCAAAGCATTTTCTATCTCGTCAGCACGATCTGTAGTAGCACGCCATGTTTTTTGGGCATTAGTAATGATGTTGCGCTTTACCGCAGACTCATAAGCAGCTTCGTTTTGAATTACTTTGATAAACATTGTTGTAGTCATTTTCGCCTCCAGTCGCTGTCCTGCTTAGTGCAGTGATGTAACTGTAACTTAAACGATTGAACTACGCAAGCACTTTAGTAAATTATTCTATCTGCCCGATAATCCCCAGACCAATGCGTGCCAAATGGTCTGTGATGAAATACCCGATTCTTTAAATCTTGCTCGTTTTGTAAGAAGTTTTCAGGCGACAGTACCTTTACCATGTCTATAGCCCGTTGGATTTGGTCTATGTCTTTTGATAACGCTGCTGACTTCAGCATAAATACACAATTTACTGGCAACATCAAATCACCCCCTCAGTCATCATTATCACAACGGCAAACGCTAAAGCTACACATACCCACATAACCATCTCGTCTGGATCAGTCATTGTTAATTCCCCAAAAAATGTCTAAGTAATCGTCATATGCAGCCCAGCACAGCAAGTATTGCCAGCTGCGCTGAGGCATACCCATATCGTAATAAACCTCAGCCAAGTGCAAGCACAGCTCTTTTGTCGGAGGCGGCCTGTGCCTCATGTTTTCTTTTCCTTATGCGTATTAATCTGCGTTATCGCTTGTGGAGCGCATGGGTAAACGTACTGCCTCTGATCTATCGTCAGATCATTTGTAAAACGCAAAGCACGAAGGACAGCAGGTGTTAACGCCGTAAACTGTTTAGGGTTTGGCTCGTCAGGACAGATTGTTATTGTGTACGGTAATTTAGCCATTGTTCTTCTCCTTTAACTTAGCTTGTAAGGTTTGTAGCAGTTCTAAATCGTTTGCATAAGCCATATCTGCTAAGTCTAGTAATTCCCCATCCGTCAGCCCTACCCATTCTTTCTTTGCGTCATACACACGGTTCATCATCTCTAATGCATTCTTTAAACGATGTAATTCAAGCTCAACTTCTTTAAGTTTTTCTATTGCTGCAAATGTTTTATCCATTGTTCTTCTCCTTCAGCTTTTCTTGCGCTGCCAAAAGCATCAACTCTGTCCTAAATTGATACCTTTCATCACACAATATTTCAGCCAATTCGTTTTTTGTCAGCCCTACCCATTCGCGGTGTGGTGGCGCGATGTAGAGTGGTATATTGAATGGCAGGTTTACTACCGTTGGCGTTTCCCATCGCGTAGGCTTTGCCCACTCCAACTTGCGCTCTTCTACGTTGATGTACGCTACTGGCTCATTCATCTTTTATCCCCATCGCTTTATTCAAATGCCGGTCTTGTATTTCCTTGGCAATCTTAAAGTCTGCAATCAGCTCTTCTAAATCTTTGATGGTGTACATGCCCTCTTTTAGGTAAAAACTAGCCATCTCATGTGTTGTGTGTTCGTACTCGTTCATGGCTTCTCCTTTATCCACGTAGCAACCTTGTAGTAGCCATCATAAGTAATAAAATCTTCAGCTAATCGGGCGCGAATAGCCTCAACACATTCTTGATCATTTATAGACCAACCATGTCCTGAAGATTCTTTCTCCCATGCTAATAAACAATTCAAAGCCATCTTAAATAATTCGCGGTCAGTCATAGCTTCTCCCCATTCTTTTCGGCTTCTTTATTTATGTTGCGGATAACTTCGTTTCTTACTGCTTGCAATGGTGCTGCGCAGTCATGGCACATCTCTGTTGAATACCCAAAAACAATTGTGTACTCTTGTGTTGGTCGCGGAAAAACCAAGCTCGGAATGTTTGTGCATTCATATGATTCCGTTTTACATTTTCTTTTACAGATGTCGCAGATGATGTCGTAGGTTAGTTTAATCATCCCTGCCCCCTTGCGCGGATAGCGGCGGCACAATCCTCTGCCTCGCATTGCTCATCACTTCCCATCGGGTGGGCAGCGGCTCTTTCATCACACACCTTCGCACACGCTTCGCGCTCTGCTAGTGCTGCGTTCTCCGCTTTATCAACAATGGCTTTAACTACATCAACCAATTTATATTCACCACGAACAAGAAGCCCACCAAGTAATGCGGTAATAGGCTCAACCAGATCGCCCCAAAACACCATCTTTTCTTCTTCAGTCATACGCTGGCTCCCCTATCATTTTCTTAATCGTAAACAGGTCCTTGTGCTCAGGGTACCGAGCCCTCCACAGCCTGGCGTACCAGGCAATGTATTCATTACTAATCTTGAACTCCTCGCCAGTAGTCTCAAGGTAAACCTCCCACCGGATTCGATTAATGATCAACCAATGACTAACTTTTTTATGGCCCCTGGAAACAACTTGAAGTGAAAACTTCTCGAAGTATTCCCACACTTTAGGGTTAGCCTTGTGCCACTCCCAGAATTCTTTTTTGCGCTGTATATATGATTTGTACATAGTAAAAAGCCCCCGTAGGGGCTCCAAATTAACGGCTAGTTACTTTGACTGAAAAGACTGCAGACGTGCTGGTGTACTTAGCTACTGTGTCTTCAGTAACGCCGAGGTCTGCAAGAAGTTTTTTGTAGTTAACCGTGTTGCGGTTAGCTTCGACAACAGTGGCTTTGAACATGTCGCCCTCAAATACTTTTGAGCCGTTAGGTGCAGTAGCTGAATCTTTGAAGCCATCTTTGATTGCGTCAGCTTGCTTAGTTAAGTCAGCAATCTGTGCCAAGAGTGCGCCGAGTGTGTCTACTGTGTTGAGATCGTTATTCATGGTGTCGCTTCCTTTTCGCTGTCCTGCAAGTCGCAGTAGTGATACTTTAAGTTATTATTAAACGGTGTGTCAACCCCTTTTTAAAAAATATTTTCATCTTTTTCTACTGGAAGGCCGTCACACAGTAATCGCTGAATAGTTACATTTAAGGCATCTAGCTCATCCATCTTCCTTATAGCCCATGCCCTCTTGTTGCCATGCCAGCCCATCATGCTGCCCTGGTGGCAGTCGTAGCAGAGCGCCACGGTGGTGTACTGCTGGCCTTGGTTAATGTGATGAGCCGAGCTCGGGGGAGGGGCGTTGCAAACGCTACAGGGCAGGCTTTTAACCCTTGCTAGATGTTTGCGATCCGCTGCCGATAGTTTGTTGTTCATGTGTTATTAAAGGTTTAACAAACGCCATACCAAATGAGATTTCGTCAGCATTAATCACATCAATTGACGTCAGCCATTGCATTTCATGTTCCCCATGACAAAAAACTGTGTAAATCTTCCCAAAATATTCTGGGTGATCACGCTGCTCAACTTTTTCCACAGGCTTTAAACAAAGGCTGCAGGTAGGCCATCCGACTATTCTCATATCGTAGCCCTGTACTCGGCTCGATTAGAGGCCTCCTGGGAGCGCCAAACCTCGATCCTGGCTTCAGCTGCCACCATGTGCCATTTAAGCGCTTCCTCGGCCTCTACGGCAGCCCTAAGGTCATTTAAAAGCTGCAGGTATTCTGGGTGGCTGTAGGCGTCCCGCTCCTGGGCGTTTACCGCAGTCTCTGATGATTGCTTCATTAGCAACGCTTTCTTAGACTTACGGAACTCTTCCAGGTATATCCGGGTGGCCTTGGCATAAGCCAGCTTGGCACCGTGGTCACGAATAAAATCTACTGCCTTCTGTGGATCAATCTCTCGTTCGCTCATAGTTACCCCCATATTCGCCATAAAATCATAGATACGCCAATAATCGCTAAAACAGCAAATGCCCCAAGCACTGCAGCAATTCCGAACATCATTAACTTAAACTCCAATCTTTCTGATGATGTGGGTCTTGCCTTTTCTAAGCGAGCATTTCTCGCAAATCCATCTCTGTCTGTTCCCATTGTCGAATACCTTATATGTTCCGTTCTGTATCGGTTTGCGTTGCATACAGTTCGTGCAGAACCTCGGGTTTTGTGATGACTCTTTCTGTTCCAACACGGTTAATTACCTTTTTAATTTGTGATTTGTCTAACTTAAAACGCTTAGCCAACGACCCAACAGAGTCACCCCGCATAAACGCTTCGTAAATGCTAATGTCTAGCGGTCGCATTCTTAACCCCCATCATCATGTCAGCCATGTCAAAAGCAGCCTCCGCAATGAACCGCCTGTTGGGCTCGCTATCAAGTATTTCAGGGTCTACAGCAGACATAAGCCCCTGCAATGCAAACGCAGCAAACATACATCGCATCTCATCATTCTCAATCATCCAAACGTCCTCCTCGCATACTCCGCTATTAATAAAGCTTCGGCTCTTCCATGATGCTTCTTTAACTTTAGCATTGCATCAGGGAATAAATTTCTAGCCATTACCAAAGACTTCTCTTTCTCCGCAGTTACACCTATAACTTTTTTCCACGCTTGAGGTAATACCATCTCAACCCTATCAGACAACAATGCAGCTACAGCTTCAATGGCACCAAACGCCCTCATGAACTTACCTGAGCTAGATATTCCCTGCCCCGGCCTTACACCTACATGCTCAATGCATATAGCAAAACTATCACCCGGTACTGTTATGCGATAAATTTGCTCCTTCAAAGCTTTGACGTCAATCTTATCGCCATCAGCAAGAATGTCATAAGCCGCAATAAACCCCCCGTTATGATCTATTGAAGCTATTGCTCCAGACCGTAAGCCGGGGTCTATACCAATCCAGATCACTGGCGTTGTACTGGTATGCGATTACGAATTGCATCGCCCAGTTTTTCTATGTCAACGCATTCATCAGCTAATTTAGCGCACTCTTCACGTTCAATCAGAATAGCTTGCTTTGTGGTCTGTATCGCCACAGTCATGATCTCAGCTCTGGCTAACGTCAAAGCTTCATCAAACTCTTTTTGGGTGAACACTTCTACGTGGCCACTACCTGCTAAAAAGTTTTTTTGAAAGTTACTTAGTTCACTCATTTCCAGTCTCCATGTTCACCGCGGTTGCCAAGCTTCCACTGTTTTTTAACGTCGGACTCGAGCGTACTTCTAGGATGGAGCTCGTTCCAACCTTTCTGCCAACTACCATCAGGTCGAACCCAACCAGCCAAAAACTTATATGCCTCATCCCTGCTTCGGATTCGCATCCTGATGACAGTTCTGACAAGGCATTGGTATTTGTATTGTTCGATGTCATTCAAAATTCCCCCGTCTGGTCAAACGCCATTGGCATACCATTGCGACGATCTAAAAACTGCTGGCTGTCTTTGTGATACCAAAGATCAAACCAAGGCTCACCCTCACCGTTACGCTGCTTCTCGCACATCAGGTATGCGTCTGGGTCAGTCTCATCATAATCCTTGCCAGATTCGCGTGCGTGCTCTTTCCGCTTATTTCTATGAACGATTAAAACATTATCCACTTGGTCGGTAATTGCGCTAGACCCACGCAAGTCACTTTTACTTGGTCTTACTTCTTCGTTGCTCAGCTTACGAATGTGGTGAACCAAATGAATGTGAATGTCATGGTCACGCGCTAACGACGTCAGCTTATCGACAAAGTTTTTCTGCTCATTGTAGGCATCCTCACCCGGCACGCATTTCATCAGGCTATCGATAAAAACATGGTCAATTTCTAGCTTTGTAGCACAGTGCCAGACCAACGCCTCAATTCGCTTGGCATCTACCGTACCCTGCTGATCGTAGACGTACATGCTGTTACCAATGAATGTCTTGAACCTAAGTAATGCCTCAAGCTTTTGCTCTCGCGGTGTCTGAACGTAATGGTTAGACTCCAGCGACTTGCCTGCAAACTGACGCACCATACGTTTAGCCGTCATCTTAGGTTTCATCTCAAAGCTGGCAATACATATCTTCTGCTTTTGCTTGATGAGCCCCAAAGCAACTTGGCCAGTCAGCAAAGATTTGCCGCCACCATTGGAGCCAGCCCAAACTGTGACTTCACCCGGACGAAAAGAAAACGAATCAACCGCTGTAGGCCAAGGCATCAAGGTTGATCTGTCTATAGGCGGGTTGTTAACCTCATCTATCAACTCATCAATCGTCAACCGCATATCCTTGACCCTAGTCTCATACTCGGTCATCGCCATGTATGAGTTAAAGTCAATGTCGTCATCAGTCAGGTACATAGTCATCAGTCTCTCCAGTTTCGCTGTCTATCAACACACCACCCACCACGGTGATGACTCGTTTAGCCCCAGACTTCAGCAGGGCATGGTGTAATTTTTTACCTTGTTCGTATTTCTTACTGGCAACATGGACTGTCAGGCCAACCACAAACCGCAGGTCAAGAGACTCTGGGTTTTCATGAGATAGGATCTCAACCTCTGGGTAAGCATGCAGGTCATCGTACTTCTGCCACATCAAGCAGTAAGGAGATTCGGTTTGTGTAATCCAAACCCCGTTTGGGCGCTTACCAGCACGACGCATAGCAAAGACAGCATCAGCACCTTTCATCTCTGCCTCCGATCCCAAGACGGGCGGCTACCAGAAGTTTTGTCTGCAACCTGAACGCGCTCAGCACGCACCCAGTTTCTCCAAGTTGCGTCCCAGTCCAACTTCAACCCCTTGGCTCCGGGTTGGGCAGACCAGTAATCACGAAAACGGTCTGCAGTAGTCTGTGGGCTTAGGTCAGTCCTGTTGGTTTTGCAGAACTGGATTTGGTCTTCGGTAGGAACCCAGTCAGCAGGCAGTCGAGTTCCACGAGACTGTTTGGGTTTTGCCTCTACTATGGTTATTGGTTCTTGGTTATTGGTTGGTTGCACATCCGTTGAACGGGCGTTGCTCCGACGTTCAGCAGATGCTTTACCAGCTCTAGACGCTTGCTCAACTTTAGCCTTGTAATGCTTGATTTCCTTGTCTGCACGCTGGTTTACCCAGCCTTCTTCTGTTAGCAAAAAGAACTCTTCAAGTACCAGTTTGACCTCAGATTCGTACTCACGCATGTTGATCTGACGTGCAACGGTTGCTAAACCGACGCTCAACGGGCGTTCCTGAAGATAATAAGCATCTAGCAGCCTGCGGTAGGCTATATCCTCGATAGGATTTAGATGTCTGGTATGGCTGGCGTAGTCGCCAATATTGAATTGGTAGTAATGCATCATAAGCCTTTCTCAGGGGCAGTCTCACAAAATAGGGTGGGTCACAGCAGGCCGTGTGAGAGAACGGCTTTTCGGGGGCTACCCTAGCTAGACCCATTGATCATACACCAAATATGTCAGGTCGCAATACTTGACGCTTGACTTTATTGTTTGTGTAATTGCTAATAGCTACAGCCAAAACTGGTGAAGGCATTTCCTTTCCAGCAATAATTAGACTGAGCCATGTTTTACTTATTTTTAAAGCTTTTGCCATCTTGGCTTTCGACCCATGAGGCTGATCAGCAAAAAAATCGTTTAGCTTCATAGTAAACCTTTCGTTAATGCCATATTAAACCATGACAGACTTTTTAGCGCAAGGTATTGTAAGTGCAAATTAAATGATATAAGATGCAAAGAATTAAGGAGGAGTTACACAATGGAGAAAAAAGACGAAGTTAAATATTACGTAACTAAGGCTGGTATCAAGATCGGAAGCTACTACGAAAAGAAGCCGCCTACCGATTTAACGTATGACATGGAGCTAGTCCAGCTAGCCATATTGAACGACCAAGGGTATATGCGTAAGGAAAAGCTTAAAAGCTTAGGCATTATGTTGGCAGTATGTGGGTTTATTTTTGCAGTTATGTTGATAACAAAAGATTGAGGAACTTATGGACAGCGAATATCATCAAGCGAATTTAGAGCGACAGCAGCAACTAGAAGAAGCGCTACGGCGTGCAGTGAATCATATAGCCACGGATGATGATTGGGCCATCATCTATTACGAATGTGGTCTGAAAGCCCTACAAAGGAAAACAAATGAGTCTTATAGCGAAAGCAGAATCTAGCAGCGGATCATTCACCCCTGTACCACCCGGCCTTCACCTAGCACGGTGCTACCGGATCATTGACATGGGTACTCAAAAGTCTACGTACATGGGTCAAGAGAAGCACTTGCGAAAGATTATGGTTCAGTTTGAAGTTCATTCGATTGATGATGATGGCAATCCGCTGTTAACTGACAAGGGTGAGCCGCTGTCTATATCCAAGAACTACACCTTGTCTTTGAATGAAAAGGCTAACCTGTCACTTGACCTAGAGTCATGGAGAGGCTCTGCTTTTACTGCAGACGAGCGTAAAGGCTTTGAGTTGAAGAAGCTCTTAGGCGTCTGGGCAATGATCTCTGTAGCTAAGTCTATAGGTCATGATGGTAAGGAATACACCAACATCAACAACATCAACCCAGTCCCTGCCAACATCAAAAAAGCAGGCTTGCCTGATCCGCATAACGAAGCAAAGTTATTTAGTATTGAAGACCCAGACATGCAAATGTTTGAAACCTTTGGTGCCAAGCTTAAAGAGAAGATCGGCAACAGTCCTGAATGGCAGCGCAGGAAAGGTAAAAATAGAACTACTGAGTCGTTTGACGATACGTTAGACGACATTGATTTCTAGGAGATAGTAATGGCCCCAGCACACACGCTGTTTGATTTTTTAAAGACGGAGTACAACATTCCATCTGACAGGCAGCTGTGTGAGGCTCTAGGGCTTCAGCCTCCAGTGCTTAGTAAGATCAGGCATGGTGTTATTGGTATTAGTGGTGACATCATGATTCTGATTCATGAGAAGACTGGGATGACTATAGCGGATATTAAAGAACTCATTAGCGAAAATGGAAAAACAAATACTATCACTCCTGTTTAGCCTGATTACATCTTCATCACAACCAGAGTGGCATCGAGGGGAAGCAATAGAATCATTTGGCCCTGAAGTGTCAGAGCGTGCTGCATGTATGGCTGCAGAGAATAAAGCGATCTTTAGCGTAGTAAGACAAGTAGCAGGCGAAGCTGTATCAACGTCTCAATACCAGTTGTGTAACGAAGCAAGCGAAGAAGTATGCCAAATGCTTATCTCGTCTACGTCGTACACAGAAGGCATGGTGACTGGCCTACGAAAGTTGAGTACAGAAGTATCAGGATCAAGCATACGGTCTTGTAAAGTTGCTGTTGAGGTAGCCATTACTAAAGACAGCGGCAAGTCTGACATTGGGTTTGACCCAGAGATACGGGTATCTAAAACTCAATTACGGGAAGGTGAACTATTCAAAGTAATAGTCAATCCAACCCAGCCAATGTTTTTAAATCTGTTTTACTTTTCACCGTATCTTGAGCGTCATGAGCAAGTGCAGTTTCTTTACCAGTCCGAAAGAGTTATTACCAATAGAGTAGAACTGCCTGAAAGTCCGTTAGTAATTTGGGCTACGTTTCCCAAGGCTAAAGTTAACGGAAACATAGCAGGCGAGGTAATGATTGCAGTGGCAACAAAGCGGCCAATCTCATTCAGAAAAACATTCTCGTTGGAAGAGTTTAATCAGAGAATGCAAGAGATACCGAAAAGCGAACGACGAATTGTCAGGATGCCTTACCTTGTGTGGGCTAAAGACAAGAC
>JAUKPQ010015125.1:0-11457 GCA_032273045.1 Chloridella minuta
TGCTTCAAACCCAAGTTTTGTTCCTGTATTTTTTTTTGTATAGATCATGATACTGCCTTCGGCTCCGGCTGCCGCTGCAAAAGATCCAATAAGAACATTTGCTGAACGGTTTGCTTTGATCAAAGCAATATCTGCAGGGTTGATCATAGAGACTTCCCATACTTCAATAGGGATTTCATTCAGGAAGAAAGCAACCGGAACAGCGGTTACGGAATTAGCTGATCCATCTCCATTCGCTACTCTGTCGTTTGATAGTGTGTAACGGCTGAATGAAACCATCGGCTCATTAGCAGTAGCACTTGAAACATATAAGCCCGGGATAGATTCCTGTAGTAATTGCCAAACACTGGCATAGCTGAAGTTTTCATTTGGTACAACAACGAAATCACTGTTTCTGAACAATTCTGAAGAATACTGCTTACTTAAAGAATCTTCTTTAGAGGTTTTCTTTCCTTTGATTACAATTTCAGTCAACTCCTTTCCGAGGTTTGATGCACTGTAGTTTTTGATGAAATCTGCCTGTTGCTGGCTGATTATTTTCTCTTCCAGTAGTTTTGGTTTAAGTAAAAAAGGCGTTGAAATTTTTGATAATGTGTCAATATATGAAGGCTGCAGGCTAAAAGATATTTTACGCTTCTTTTTTTCTTTTGTTACCCCTTGCAGGTAAACATCATTGATTGTCAAGTTGGCAGTATTAGCATCAGCTAGCTGACTAAAATTAACTCCAGTTAGGGCCGATCCGTTACCAACAATATAATTTCCAATGATGTTACCTGTGGCACTTACAACACCAGTTACATATTCACCTGTGGTAGCAAACACTGCCACGTTGGCAGTACCACCAACACCAACAGTGATATTACCGCCGGAACTTACTACTGTGACATTACTTGTGCCATTGTTGATGTTGGCCACACTGGTAATAACACCAGTAAGACTGGCACCGTTACCTAAAATATAATTGCCAGTAATGTTGCCTGTGGTTGATACAGTTGCCGCTGTTATATTACCTGTGGCACTAAAGTTATTGGCTGTAATATTTCCACTATATGTGCTGATTACAGTACCAACAGCATTACTAATGTTCGAACTCTGAATTACAATATTGCCCACCATCACTGGGTGGTTGGCACACTGATACTTGTAGTTGCCTGTAATGTCAGATGGAATCTTCCAATACAACGTTCCAGAAGTTTTTCCTTGCGCTGCTAGTCCTGTACTGACTACACCCGCAGAAGTTACATGATATAACCCAGTGTTATAGTCAACACCACTATTGTCTTGTATCTGGAAAGGATGACCGGATGTGGTCAAATCAAATGCTAAGGTGGTGCCGGCCACAGCATACAGTGTTGGATTACTTCCTGGATACTGATCAAAGGTATAAGCAGTAGCACCTGTATGGTTTACTGCAAGATTTGTTACACCCTGTAAGTAAACATCATTGATTGTTAGTAATGCTGTGTTAGCATCAGCTAGTTGACTAAAATTAACGCCGGTTAGTGCGGATCCGTTGGCAATGATATAACTGCCACTGATATTGCCTGTAGCAGAAAGAAAACTAATATTTGAAATATTATAACCATTGCCATCAACGTTGGCTAGCAAATTTCCATTAAACGATCCAGTGGCACCTGTTAGTCCACTTGCACCAGTTGCACCTGTGTATCCTGTTGATCCGACCAAGCCACTAGCACCAGTAGCACCAACCAGGCCACTTGCACCTGTTGCACCAATTTCGCCTTGTATGCCACTTGCACCAGTTGCTCCTGTTGTTCCTGCTAGACCACTTGCACCAGTTGCTCCAATGTAACCTGTTGATCCAACTAGGCCACTTGCACCTGTTGCTCCTGTATAACCTGTTGTGCCAACCAAACCACTTGCACCAGTTGCTCCAATGTAACCTGTTGATCCAACTAGACCACTTGCACCTGTAGCTCCTGTATAACCAGTTGTGCCAACCAAACCACTTGCACCAGTAGCGCCAATGTAACCTGTTGATCCAACTAGACCACTTGCTCCGGTAGCACCAATTTCGCCTTGAATACCTGAAGCACCAGTGGCTCCTGTAGTTCCTGCTAGACCACTTGCTCCAGTGGCACCTGTAGTTCCTGCTAGACCACTTGCTCCAGTGGCACCTGTAGTTCCTGCTAGACCACTTGCACCTGTTGCACCTTGTAGACCACTTGCTCCAGTAGCACCTGTAGTTCCTGCTAGGCCACTTGCTCCAGTAGCACCTGTAGTTCCTGCTAGGCCACTAGCGCCAGTTGCTCCGGTTGTTCCTGCTAGGCCACTTGCACCAGTAGCACCAATTTCGCCTTGTATGCCACTTGCACCGGTTGCTCCAATTTCGCCTTGTATGCCACTTGCACCGGTGGCACCAACTAGACCACTGGCTCCAGTTGCTCCTGTATAACCAGTTGTGCCAACTAGGCCACTTGCACCTGTTGCACCTGTATATCCTGTAGTTCCTGTTAGTCCACTTGCTCCGGTGGCTCCAATGTAACCTGTTGATCCGACTAGACCACTTGCACCTGTTGCTCCGGTATAACCAGTTGTCCCTACTAGTCCACTTGCACCAGTAGCACCAATTTCGCCTTGAATACCTGAAGCACCAGTTGCTCCAATCGTACCAGTAGCGCCTTGCGGGCCAACAATTTGCCCAACATCGGTCCACACACCGCCGCCAGTGTATACCCATAAATTTCCACTAGTCTGATCAATTACACCGTTACCGGTTACAGCACTTGGAAAATAATAATTCAAATATCCTTGCGGATCGTTTGGGCCGCCACCTGGATAAGCATCATTGACATCAGTAACACTGCCAATAATACTAACTGATGTTCCGGCAACCCCTGTTGAACCAGTAAGGCCAGTTGCACCAGTAGATCCATCAAGACCACTTGCTCCGGTGGCTCCAACTAGACCACTTGCACCTGTTGCTCCTGTATAACCAGTTGATCCAACTAGACCACTTGCACCTGTAGCTCCAATATAACCCGTTGATCCAACCAAACCACTTGCTCCAGTGGCTCCTGTATAACCAGTTGTTCCTGTTAGGCCACTTGCTCCAGTGGCACCTATTTCACCAGTTGCACCTTGTATGCCACTTGCTCCAGTGGCGCCAATTTCGCCTTGTATGCCTGAAGCACCAGTAGCACCTATTTCGCCTTGTATGCCACTTGCTCCAGTGGCGCCAATTTCGCCTTGTATGCCACTTGCACCAGTAGCACCTATTTCGCCTTGAATACCTGAAGCACCAGTAGCACCTATTTCGCCTTGTATGCCTGAAGCACCAGTGGCGCCAATTTCGCCTTGTATGCCACTTGCACCAGTAGCACCTATTTCGCCTTGTATGCCACTTGCACCAGTTGCACCTATTTCGCCTTGTATGCCACTTGCACCAGTTGCACCTATTTCGCCTTGAATGCCACTTGCACCAGTAGCACCTATTTCGCCTTGTATGCCACTTGCACCAGTAGCACCTATTTCGCCTTGTATGCCTGAAGCACCGGTGGCTCCAACTAAGCCACTTGCCCCAGTTGCTCCAATGTATCCTGTTGATCCAACTAGACCACTTGCACCTGTAGCTCCTGTATAACCTGTCGTTCCGTCAAGGCCACTTGCCCCAGTTGCTCCAATGTATCCTGTTGATCCAACTAGACCACTTGCACCAGTTGCACCTATTTCGCCTTGAATGCCACTTGCACCAGTAGCACCAATATTTCCTTGTATGCCACTTGCACCAGTAGCACCAATATTTCCTTGTATGCCACTTGCACCAGTAGCACCAATAAAACTTTGTAACCCAGTAAGGCTTGCACCGTTACCAAATATATAATTTCCACTAATATTACCAGTTACACTTAAACTATTACCAATAGCGTTACCAATGTTTGGTGTAACTAAATTAGCAGAAGCCTTGACTGCTACTTGATTGTTGCCATTGATTTCCGTAGTGTTGGGATCAACATTAACATTGAATACTGTACCAACAAGTGTAAGACCGTTTCCGGCCTGATAAGACCCTGCACCTGAAAATTGTGTCCAAATAATTTCAGTAGTACCAACCACAATAGGATTGTTACTAGTACATACCCACCCGGTATCAGCTAGTGTATCACCAGTTTCGACAAAAGTAAATGCCCCAGGCATTTCAACGCCCTGATCAAAATCAGCGGCCCGAATTAATACATATTCATCTGTTACAGATCCAGGATTGACTACTACATAGATACCGTTGAATGCGGCACTCATTGCAGTATCGCTTACATACGCACCTGTTTCATTTTTAATTAATACTCGTTGATCAGCTTCGACGTCAATGCCATCTAGACTTAATACTCCAGTTGATTGTGCTGTAAGTGTAGCACCAACTCCGTCAACTCCGTTGTCATAGATATAGGCTGGTAGTGCAGCACTGGAAGATAATACAACACTGGCTTTAGGATCTAAACCTTGTGCTACTATGTCTACATAATGTTTAGTTGCAGCATCTTGGGGTTGTATAGGATCAACTAGATTATTAATCCATGTGCCAGCTACATTAATATTGCCAGTTGCAGGAATTAAAATATTTCCTACTAATACGTTTCCAGCTGAAATATTGCCAGAAACAGACACTGATTGTAAAGTTAACGAATTTGTCCAGGCTCTAGTGTTACCAGATTCTAATGTGAGTACGCTGTTGGCATTACCTGGGCCAAGGTTTGGCTCGGCTTGATTTAGCCCTAAAAATTCGTATCGATCAGCAGAAAGATTACCGTAATCAGTTACCGGAACACGCCCACTGACCAGGGTAGGTTTGTTTGTACTCATGTTATCCTACTAGTGTTTCTAATAAACTCAATGTCAATTGTGCGCTGGCATTGGCTGTAGCACTTATTTCAAAACTGTCACCATAGTTCATAATTAATCTGCCAGTCAGCACGTTGATAGCATCTTGCACTGGAACTGAGATATTTTGAACCAATACTGTACTAACATTGCCACCAGTTCTGGCAAGATCAGCAGTGATTTGAACAGTATTTCCTCCATTGGTATTACTGATTTGTGCTAGCAATACCACAGCAGAATACCCAAGAGGTGTGCTATACACACTGGTAGGAGTGGTTGTTAAATTTGCTGTAACTGTTTTGAATATGTTTAATGCGCCTGACATAGTTTTTCCTTATGTATTACTTATCGTTATGGTCCAAGAGCCAAAATGTACGGAGTCATTTGAGCATACAAACTCTTATAAAAGTCAGAACCTGTAATTGTTCCTGTTGCCTGATTAATTACAAATCCCTTGCCAACTTTGAAATTTCCTTTTTGATCTGTGCTAGTAAATGTTACAACACCACCATTAAGCATTAATACTTCGTTTTCTTCAATTGGGATTCCACCATATTGTGGCAGTGCTGTGGCAGGATTAGTTCCAGCACCTACATACTCAAATGTGTGGGCACTGGCTATAATACTACTACGAGTAAAGAATTCTACATTAGTACCGGGTGCAAGATTCCCAGTATAGGTTTGTTGTACATACACAGTACTGTCACCTAGTGACGGAATGTTAGGCAAAATTATATCAATAGTATAATAGGTTGGATCTCCGTCGATCTTCATAACAGTATTAACATGTGGTTGACCATCGCTCAGGTCGGTTAATACAAAAACACCTTGAGTGCTGTAGCCTACAGTTGTGCCAGATGTTTGTAGTGGCCCAACGCCGTCGGCTATCAAGCCGTAATTTCCAATACTGCAATCACTACCGTTGAGTGTGCAGAATCCACCTGATTCTACTTTTACTCCAATATTGCAGGCAATAGTATAAATGTTGACCAATTGGCTGTACCCAGAATTTACAATATGCACACCCATACCGCCTTGGTTAATAATTGTAAAGAATCCTACAATCATGGCCTTGGTACTGTTTGCACTTACGTTGTTGCCGTTAATATAAACTGCGGTACCAGTGGTGGTACTAGACGTTATATTTTGTATATAAGGACTAACAAATACATTTTGTGTAGGCGTTGCTGGATTGTAACTGAATCCACTGCCTAAATAATTCCTTATAGTAATGCCCCAAACATAAGTTCCGCTACTCATGTAAAATAAATCACCGCTAGGAGTACTTGGAATCACAGTAACATTGCGTAAATTATCACCCATTAACGCTACATTAGCTGGTATAGTAATGGGATTTATTTCAGTGTAGGAGCCGGGTGCCACGTGTACCGATGTACCAGACGTGGCCGCGGCCATTGCGGCTTTAATTGTCAAGAATGGTGCATTAAAATTACCATCGTTGCTGTCGTTGCCATTTTTTGCTACGTATATAATTCTAGCACTGGCTGGAATTGGACCTATAATGTTTCCGTATACGCCGCCAGCGGCACTGACAATTCCAGTAGCCAGCACATTTCCACTTTGTATATTGCCATTAACTGTGAGTACATTACTGGTACTGTTAAATGTAAAGTTTGAGCTGGCACCTAACTGGTCACCAGTGGTATTAAACTGTACCTCGGTAATATTACCAGCGGCATCAATGTTGCCAACAATGTTAGCAAAAATCTTATTGGCATAAATGTTACCAGTGCCGCTGACTATGCCGCCATCAAAGAATATATTACTACCACTGATATTTCCTGATGCAGATACTGTTCCATTAACACCTAATCCAGTATTACTGAACACAGCCACATTGCCAGTTCCACCAATGCCTACTGTGACATTACCACCTGAACTGACCACGTTGACATTACTTGTGCCATTACTGATACTGGTTGCTGAAGTAACAACTCCAGTTAGGAATGCACCATTACCAAGAACATAATCACCAGTGACATTACCTTCAGCACTAACGTTGCCAGTTGTGAGTAAATTGCCACCATACACATTGCCTGTGGCACTAACAGTACCATTGACTGCTAAATTACCAAATGTGATATTTCCACTAATTTCTAAATACTGTGCGTAGATGGCATCCCACTGTCGTGTAGGACTACCTAAACTTCTAATACGAGTTTGATCAGGAATAACATCTGCGTTGGCAACAACTCGTCCAATACCATTGGGATTCAATACCAAATTACCGTTGGTATTAAGCGTCATGATTTCGTTATTGGCAATACGAATATTGCTTAGTACTGGGCCAGCTGTGAATATCTGATCAAAGTTTAGATTAATGGCATTAAACGCATCGTTTAATGGCTCGCCAGGCGGAACAGTACTGATATAATACTGTCCATCGGCTACATTACCATCATGAATTGGAACTGATCCGCCCCCGCCTGCACTAGGACCATAAGTTACTTCTTTGGTGTCAGTATTATAGTAAAGAACGTTGATAGTGTTGCCGGTGTCGTTGCGTACAGGAGCAATTACGAAAGAGTTGGCTGTGTAACTGGTAAGATTGCTACCGGAAGCATTGATTACAATACTGTTGTTGGCTTGATTTACATGACCAGCACCCGATCCAATGGCCACAGCATTGACACCTTGTGCTCCGTAACCAGCATTTTGACCAATGGCTACAGCATTAGCACCCTGAGTAACTGCACCAGAGTTGCGGCCAATGGCCACAGCATTGGCACCTTGACTGGAGTTACCTGTGTTGGAACCTATGCGTACTTGATCACCGTTGATGCGTGTAGTGATAGTTAAATTATTTGCAGTAACAGTATCGGTTGCTGAATCAAAAACAAATGTACTGGATCCTGCAAAAGCACCATCATCATTGAATTGTATTTGTGTATTTGAGCCACCTGGGTTACCGTTACCAGATCCACCAGACATGGCAGTCCAACTGAGTTCACCGTTGCCATCAGTCTGTAACACATAACCATTTGTGCCACCGGTAATATGTAAATTACCAACTGCTACAGAAATATTACTGCTGGATGTGATAGTTGCATTGGCTATCGTGGCTCGGGTAACATTTAAGTTTTGTGAGTAAACTGTAGACCAAGGTTTTGTAGCAGAACCCAAGTCGTGTGTGTTGGCGGTGTTAGGTAAAATACTTACATTTGAAACGACATTACCTGTGCCATTAGGACTCAACACCAAATTGCCATTGGTATTGATTGTAGATATAATATTATTGGCAATACGAATATTGCTCAATACTGGACCGGCTGTAAACAGTTGATCAAAGTTTAAGTTGATGGCATTGAACGCATCGTTTAAGGGTTCACCAGGAGGAACAGTACTGATATAGTATTGTCCTGGAACCACATTGCCATCATGTATTGGAACTGATCCGCCGCCGCCTACTGGTGGGCCGTATGTTATTTCTTTGGTTGCTGTGTTATAGTAAAGTGCATTGATAGTGTTGGCTGAATCGTTGCGAATTGGAGCCACCACAAATGCATTGGCTGTATAGCTGGTTAGATTTCCACCAGAAGCATTGATTACAATACTGTTGTTGCCTTGACTCACATGCCCAGCACCAGCACCAATGGCTATAGCACCAACCCCTTGTGACCCCCATCCTGCGCCACGACCAATTGCTACTGAATTTGCACCTTGTAAACTATTACCCGCTGCCAAGCCTATTGCAATGGCATTGGCACCTTGACTGACGTTGCCAGATCCGCTACCAATGCGAACTTGACTGCCCAAAATTTGACCAGTAACTGACACATTGGCCATAGTAACTGTATTAGTTGTTGGATCAAATTCAAACGAACTAGACCCAGCAAATACACCATCATCATTGTATTGAACTTGGTTGTTGGCTCCACCAGGATTGCCATTGCCAGCACCGGCCATAGCAGTCCAACTAAGATCACCTGCACCATCAGTTTGTAACACATACCCGTTTGTACCGCCACTGATATGCAAATTGGCCACATCCACAGAGATGTTGTTGGCTGATGTAATAGATACGCTGGATAGGTTGGCCAAATTGGCCTGCAAAGCCTGTGTGTAAACTGTGGCCCATTGCTGACCAGGCGAGCCCAAATTGTGTGTGTTGTTTGAATTAGGTACAACACTCACATTTGAAACAACATTACCTGTACCATTGGGAGCCAAAATTAAGTTGGCATTGGTAGTGATAGTTGTGATTGTAGTATTGGCTATTTGTACATTGGAATCAACTGGGCCAGCAGCAAAGATTTGGTCAAAGTTTAAATTGATTCCAGTAAAAGCATCATTTAATGGAGCACCGGGTGGAACAGTTTCAATAATACGTTGCCCAGCATCGGTAAATGTAGCAGTCATAGACCCTGTTGCTGTGGTCAACACAAACGCTTCTCCGCCTGGCATAACCGAAACAGTTATGGTACTGGTAGGATATCCAACAACAATCCGTCCAATATAGTAAGTAGCACCTGCAGTTATACCGCCAATCGTGGGCGCCGAAAATGTAATAGGCAACCCAGGAAACATGTAGTCGGATGATGCCACAGTTATGGTGTTATTGGTTGAACTAGTAGCGGTAACTGTGGTAGTGTAAACGGTCATTAGGAATCCTGGTTAGCCTTTTTTATTATTTATGGCTAAATGCTGGTCTAACTTTTGTTGCATTTTGCATCAAGTTAGTGTATACTTGTTTCATGCTGTTGTTAAACAGCGTTTAACATAGAAAGGTATCAAATGAAATTTATTAATCCAGAAACTAAGACTTTTAAAGTATTTTCCGCATTACAAGAAGGCAAAGCATTGACAGCTAGCCAAGCAACAAAAATGGGCGTAAAAAACCTGTCAGCTGAAGTAAGTCGTATTCGTTCACATGGTTTTGCCGTCTATACGAATAGCCGCAAAGCTGGTAACGGCGTTCAAGTAACTGAATACGTTTTGGGCAAGCCATCACGTAAGCTGGTAGCTCTTGGCTACAAAGCTCAAGCTATGGGTATCACACTCTAATAGCTTCTACGCTGCTCAATTCAGACTGAGCACTTAGTAACAAAAGCCGGTGCAATGCCGGCTTTTTCACGACTTGACCAATAATTCCGTTTCGTATATAATAGTAGTATATTAAAAATTAACCAAGGAAAACCATGACAAATCCGTTTCGTGATCAAGAAAAGTTTATGCGAGCCTGCGATCAAACTGTAGGCAGAGTAAATGGTGAAATTAACGAAGATCAATACGATCTATACCTAAACTTAATCAAAGAAGAAGTCGCAGAATTACAAGTAGCGGTTGATGAGTGCGATCCAGTGGAGCAATTAGATGCTCTAATTGACATTTTGGTTGTTACTATCGGCGCTATTCACAGTGCCGGGTTTGATGCTGAAGGTGCTTGGAAAGAAGTCATGCGTACCAACTTTGCCAAAATTGATAGCGAAACTGGTAAAGTACGCAAGCGTGAAGATGGTAAAGTATTAAAACCCACTGGCTGGACTGCGCCAGAACTGAAACCTTTTGTAGGAGAGTAACATGCCAAATTGGTGTTCAAACCGTGTGACAATTACAGGCCCTGCCCCGATTATTGCTGAAATTACCGAAATACTAAATCAAGATAGCACACCGCTATTAAACTGGATGGTTCCTGAACCCAAAGACAATAAAGATTGGTACGATTGGCGTGTAAATAATTGGGGCACCAAGTGGGAGATCTCAGATGTTTACTTTGAAAATCAAGCCGAAGAAGACAGCATAGAATTCTCGTTTTGCACAGCCTGGGCACCGCCTGTTGATGCGTTTAGGACCTGGGCCGAAGCAGATGGTAGAGTGCAGTTCGAATTGGAATATTGGGAACCTGGTATTGGATTTGTAGGCAGTGCTAGCTGGGATGGTGACTTTTTTGATGATAATTATGTTGACTGCAACATGGATGAGAAAGAGTACAAACGAATAGCCAGTGACGTCTGGGGTTACGAAGAGTATGATGAACCAGAACCGTTAACGGAATGGTATAAAGATGGTGTAGAATCGAAAGGACTAGTGTAATGGAACTGAATAATATTGTTGCGTCTATTGTAATTGGTATTGCCATTGGATTTGGTATGGTAGTCATATATGCTTGGTACCTGTATCGCGACCTAAAAAAGCGTGTTGATCAGATGATTGCTGAAGTCATTGAAGAAGCCGAAGCCGGTCTGATTGGATTGGATATCGAGGTAGACAATGGTGTGTATTTTTGCTATAATAATGAAGACAAGCAGTTTGTTTGTCAAGGTCGAACAGTGGCTGAAATTAAACAAGCGTTTCAAGCTCGCTATCCTGATAAAACAGCATATCTAGCTGAAGGAGATCCTGCTGTAGTAGCCGAATTTAAAACAGAATTATTAAAGTTAGCCACAGATGAAAATAGCATTAGCCAGTGATATACATTTAGAATTTGGACCCATCGTTCTCAACAATGAAGAGAATGCTGATGTCCTGATTCTTGCTGGCGACATTTGTGTAGCCAAACACTTTGTAGATGGCAAGCCCACGTATCAACAATATCTTGCCAAAGAGTACAGACAGTTCTTTGACCATGTGTGCAAAGAGTTTCCGCACGTTGTTTAC